>LR753374.1:576350-589414 GCA_902729485.2 Mus minutoides
GTTGGCCATCAGTGGGAAGAGAGGCCCCTTGGTTATGCAGACTTTATTTGCCCCAATACAGGGGAACACCGGGGCCAGGGGGTGGGAGCGGGTGGGTAGGGTAGCAGGGCCGGGAGGGGGGAGGATATAGGGAACTTTCTGGATAACACTTGAAATGTAAATGAAAAAAATATCTAATAAAAGTTGAAAAAAAAAAAAAGCTAATAAAATATTTATTTTATAAATGACTTACTTGATACTGATTGACATTATCAAAAGAAAGGAAACATTACATACTGATTGACATGATCAAAGGAAAGGAAACATTACATTTAATGGAAATAGGAAAAAAAATTCATTTGACACTAAATCCAAAAAAAGCAAAATTCTTCTACATTATGTTCTCTAGGGCTAAAGCATCAAGATCTCCATCAAAAAAAAATCTTTCAGTTTCATGAAGCTTTAATATTTTATCCAAGAAAATATTTATGTTTTGAATTAGCCCATTGCATTTCTATATAGCCTTAATATTTGCAGAAAAGAGGAGGCTATTAGATAAGTACACAAATATAAAAGGAAACAGTGATCAAATGTTCAATTTGATTAGATTCTCTAGATATGTAGCAACCTTTCAAAAGAAATCAAGGCAAAATTAGAAAGTTCTACACTGATACTTCTAACTTTTCTGGGGAATTCAGAAAGTGGGCAACCATTATAACACATGAAACAAATAATTCAAGATGTTCAAGAGAGTTAGTACAACATTGTAAGTATGAACTTTTTGTAAGTTTTACACAAAACCAACTAATTTTAATACTATTGTTTCATTGTTTCACCATTTTTAAAGAATGTTCTATTCAGCTAGATTAGCTCCATTATTGCCCTCCTATCAAAATATACATCCATCAAAAAATGTTAAAGTAAAAATGAAGAATACAATGGAAATATATGTATGATCAGACAGAGTTCAAATAAAATAGAAACAATTATATATACCCATTTTGTCTATATAAAACAACAAAATAGTACTAGATATTTGAATTCTTTGAGAAGATTCATTTTCATAGTTTAATGCATGAGCTGTACCTGAACAATTATAATATGACTATTTGATACACTGCTGGCATTTCCAGCCATTTGAGCATAAGCTTTGAAGCTGACACTTGCTGAAAACTTTATTTGGACTGATTTAAAAAAAGGTTGAATGTGTCAATTTCCAGATTTGACTCTCAGAGGTTTTTGACTTCAGTGCTGTAATAGATTACAATTTCCATAGAAATTCCCAAAGAAGACATCCCATCTTTCTCTCTGTCTGCATTCATTCTCTCCATCAGGTTCACTAGCAAGATCCTGCTATGTCTGATATGATTCATACACTTTCAAGAGGAGAAAATGTGCCTCGTTTCAGGATGATAATATTATATAAAAAACAAATTTCTTTTTCATATTGTTATAACAAGATGCTGTACTACCTCAAGTTACACAAAAATATCTCCTTACAAAACAAGTTTAACTATAATTTTTTTCTCAGAAAACACTTTCCTATTTATTAAAATCAATTTCTTATACTGCCTAAATTACTCTTGAGATAGTCAAGGAAATAGCTTTTACTGTATCTATTTTAAATATCAACAGGCTAAGCAGTGAGGAATATTCTCTCCCACTCCTGCCTTTAAAAGTTGTTATAAAAGTATAATACAAAGTCATATTCTATAATGGGATAAATGATGTACAGTGTGAACAAAAAGGAAAATAAAATCATCAATCTACAGTAAATAATCGGCGAGAAGCAAGAACAAAATACATTCCACATATTCAAGCCAAAGTCAGTTGTACTTTACATCTTAATATGTCTGAAATTGTAACTATAATTATTTTAGGACAATTGCTAAATCTGATAGCTTAGTGATATAACCATTCAAATTTACAATAAAATGTTAACTTCCACAGGAAAAAAAATGTATTGGTTTATTCCCTTAAGCTAAGTAATATAGCTAAAATTCTATCATGTACTCCACAGGAAATCCAATTTCTGTTGATTCCATTGAATTATATTAAAATAAATTTATTCTAAGAAATCAGATTCCTAATCTGAAAATCCTGAAAATGAAGACAGAGCTGATAGAGTTTATCTGTTATAAATAAAAGAAGTCCTTAAATGCAATTCATGAAAAACAATATCATTAGCATAAAACTCAGGCTCAAACTCCTTTTACTAACCCGATTTGTGTACTTTGCTATCTGATTCTTCTGGGCAGTAAACAAGTAGTAAAAGACGTTTCTCGCAATTTAAGAAGGGTAAGGAAAGTTGAAGGACAATTGCTCTTTGATGAATACAGAACAGAACTGCAACCTTTTTTCTCACCTATCAGGTACAATGTGAAAACCATGCAATTAACAACTCATTATAGATGATGATTGCTATGTAGACAAAGATCAAACAAATTTAATGTTCACAGATATTTTTAGCACAGGATATCTACACATAGATAATGGTCTTAAAAGAACCATTTCTTTGGGTGTTCTCTGTGGACTGAATTTTCATCTGTAAATGTTTACTGAGAACATGATTTTTAAAGATAGGAAGTTTTGTTTTTCTGTGTTAATCTTTATGTTTTATTTTAAATAAATCTACTTAAAACTGGGGTGGGGGGTAAACTGGAGATACTATATTTTTGTCTGACTGCATATGGCTAAATAAATTTTTATTCATTGTATTCTAAGTGTTGAAAATTGTACATATTTATACTACCCACATGACTTATTCATATACCTCTCCATCATAGACACATTTCTCATATCCTTATCAAATAGGAAAAACAATAAGAATCTAGCATATTTCAATTGATAGTTTCCTCGTATTCAAGCTCACTATCAACAATCAATTAAGTCAGGCCTCCTGCAAGAAACTTAAAATCCATGCCACTCAGAAGATTGAATCCAAAAGATCACAAGTTCAAGATCAGCCTGGGTTAGAACATAAAATCAAGTCAAACACAATATAGGCAAATTAGGTTTGATTCTGTCTCAAAAGTAAGGGAGGGGGAAAGAGAAGAAGAATGGGAGGTCAGACAGCCAATATAAATCAATATATAATGTTTAATTCCCAGTATTGTCCCCAAAATAATTAGGTGATACCAATTTTTCAAGTTGTTTTCATTTCAAAATGTAAATTATACCTTAGATGAATAAATTATATCTGTAAGGCATCTTCTTTTTATTTATTTTGTGTTCTATCATATAATAAAAACAGTAGAGATTCCAAAAAATAGACTTTTTGTTGCATAATATTCTATACACTGTACTTGACATATACAGCAGGAGGGTCATAAGGGGACCCAGTTTATCCCATCCACCATCCACATAACAAAATAAAACATGCAGGAAAGCCTACTTTTACTTCTTAATGCATGGGATTATCAAAACACAGAAACTTAAATATAAATATTTTAAAATAACTTCAAAAACTATAGTATTCATTGATATGTGTTCTGATAGAGAATGTATTAAGTATCTGGACAATGTGTAGTACTGGCTTGTAGTATGGGAATAATAGTCCTTGTTTGGCCTATCAGATGTCTTTACCATGAAGCATGTTGCAGACTACCATATTCCATCACTTTCAGTTAAACTTCCTTACTTCATTTTCTCTTTATGGTTTGCCTTACTTTCAGTGATTATACTGAAATTTCCACAAATGCAATGACCTCTTGTTTTTGTATGACCAGCCTCTTCCTCTGTCAATATCTCTATCAAAAAGGACTAAGGTCTGTAGCAAAATGAAACAATGAAATGAAAAGGCTCTGTGAGTGATCAAAAATGAAAAGAAGGGCAATAAGATGAAGTACTCTCTTAGAGACAAAGGAGAGAGGCATGCAGTGGGAGGTCCATGGAGGGTAGACTAGGTAGGGGGATAACATTGGCGGGGAAACAAATAAAATGATTAAGAAAAAAAAAAAAAAAAGATGAAGTATACTGTCAAAGATGATTCCAGATCATACACACAGGGCTCGGGTTTAACTCTATGATGGGATAAATGAACTTTTGAAAATGAAAGCTAGTTCAAGGATTAGAATTAAAAATAACAAATAATTTCATGTAATTTCAAGTCTGTTATAAGCTCGCAAACTGAAAATTCAGGCATCATGCGTATAATATAAACACTCACAGTATGCAACTGACATATCTCTTGAATCCTCAGAGAACTATTTGTTAATTCATATTTATCTAGTAGCCTTCATAGTGTTGCCTCAAAAATGTATAGTAACAGGACTGAAATCTTAATCTTTATAGAACTGGTTCTTGCACTTCAAAATCAAATATTCTACAACTGTATATTTTTGACAACCAGGTTCATTTGGAAGGAAAAAAATGTCATGAAAGTGAATAGTGGAATCAACATGTGAATTACTATTACTTGTTAATAATTCAAAAATAATATGTTCAACTAGCAGACAATATGATAAATGATTTCCAATGTTCAACAAAAAAAGAATAATGAGTGGCAATTAATTATATATTTCATAATGGATAATGGAGATAATTTTTAATGTCCATAGCACGAAAATTTTGATAAGTGTTTAGAATGATTTATGTTTCAATTACTCTGATCTGATCATTACACATTGCATACATGTATTAAAATGCCAAGGCCTACCCTGTAAGTATATAAAAATAGTATCTTTCAATTAGAAGTTAAAAATAATAGTAGATAAGTAAATTAATAAAAGTGAAACAATGACTGACCATAACACATCCTTTATACTGTTTCCAGGAGAAAGAAAAGATGAATAAGTAGACTAACAGAATACTTTCAAACTTAGTGTGTCTGAAGGTTAAAGTCTATCCCATGGTTGAGGTCTACTCATTTTAAAAGCATTATTTCATTTTTAATCAATGTTACTAATGCTGGGCTTCAAAACACTACAAACTTCTTAAACATTTTCTATATGAAAGAAAAATCCATTATTGTCTAATACAGATTTAGATCTGATTTTATTTCAAGGTATTCTTTTATTCTGTGACAAATACTAATTCCCATGGGGACATTTATGATAACATCAATTTTTGAAAATGTTTATAATACTTCAGTACCTTTTCATAAATGAATATTCAAAATAACTGATTTAAAAATAGTTCTCAAAGAAATTCATTAGGAAGCTTCACATCAAAGAAGGTTCAGTACAATATTAAACAAGCTGCCCTCGGCTTCTACGCATAACCAAGAGATATAGGCCTCAAAACAGGGGCGGGGAGGGTGCAGGAGCTGGAATATAAATATTATCAGCAACATTGGATTTTATAGAACAGATCTAACATTTAGATATAGGCTGTTTTGGACTGAAAGAAGGCTTTAAACTTATATCCATATTATAGGTTACTAAACTACCTCACCTGAAGCTTGTTTTAACATCCTGCTCTCTTCTCAATTTTGCCTATCATCAACTAAATCTCAATACAATTTTTTCAGGTTGAAATTGTCTGATGTGAAAGGCTATAAGCCTAAAGACTGCTGATAGGTAGACAATCTCTCCTGAATTAATTGTTATCTACCATTATTAAAACAGCTAAAATCACTGAGCAACTACTGTTGTCTAGTGTACATGAATCTTCCCTCAACAAACCACACAGAATACTTGGCTCTCCTAGGTGTTAGCTGGCATCTTAATTGTGAATTGTCAGCTATCCAGCTCCTATCAAATGTGTAGCTGAGATGATAGATATGCCTGGGGGAGAGCCTCCCAGGCATTTCTGAAGTACAATACACCTTCATAGCAGAGTAGAATATAGGAAAGCTGCAAACTAGTACTATTGCTGTAGGTCGGTGTAGAAACATAATGACCTTGGCTCCATGTAAGAAAAAAAAAAAACTCATTCATGGAGATCCTCTGTTTTTTATGAAAATTTATTCAATTGTGATGTGCAGTATCTGTCATTTTAAGAGAATCATGAAATAAAATTATCTACCTTAATAATTAGGAAGCTGGCCTCCTCCCTTTAAATAACAAATGCATAATCTTTTGCCAGGTACAAAATTCTGTCTTGCAATACGTTGCTACCTACAACTCTTCTGCAAAAAGTACTTACTTACACTCAGATCATTATGACACAAGGACCAGACTTTTGGGAGTGAACCACATTCTCTAACAATTTTAGATTATTATATATAGATAGATTCAAATATCACTTAAATGAAAAATCTGACTTTATGGATTTTTACATGATCCACATGTTATGTAAAAATGAAACAAATGTAAACACAAGAGCCACTATTCCTCTTAATGTATACTGCAGTTCGCCCATTAACACGATGCTTCAAAAACTTCGCCAGCATTGAGTGTGCCTCATTCTTTTTAAAACTAATATAAGACACAAAGACCTGTTTTCCTTCGATTATAACATATAATGCGGAGTGTGCCTAAGCAAAAATTGCATTTTAACCTAATAGTTCATGATTAAAAATTTAAAGTCTATGAATATTTAAAGTAGTTTTGTCAAATTAATCTGTACATGTTTGATACTAAATGATAAAGTTAGCCAAGACTGGAAGAGAAGTCATATAAGTTGGCATAGTCTCAATGACTAGAAACTTAAAGCAAACAAACTCAAGACATCAATATTAAAACCTTCTTTAGTAATTCTATTCTAGTAATGCTACCTTCGGAACCTTGCTTACATTTTTTAAGTCCTGTTTCCATTTCTACATCATAAAACTTGCTTGAATTATTCCATTTTTATAGGTAACTCCCTGTAAAGTGTTGTAAGACTATTGATCTGTACCTACTTTTATATTAATTCTCTAAGTAGTGTTGGCTGTGTTGCCAAGCTTTTTAAAAGTTTAATATAAGCCACTTAAATAATTATTAGCATTCATAAATGAGAAAATAATAGCATTGCTAATTTATAGGGCTGTTGAGAGTCAGCTACTTTCATTACAATGATTATGTCCAATGTATATTTATTAATATGCTAGAAAACATGTTTAAATCTATATGAAAGAAATTATCAAGAAAAATATGCCTGAGACAACTACACATTTGTAAACTTAAAAGGATTTCTTTTTCCTCTTCTCACAGATGTGATAACATTTACTAAAGAAGCTGGAAGTGAGCACAGACATTTTGCCTTGTGTTTGGCAGAAAACTAGATACTAAGCAAATCAGAAGAAAACTTTCCAAATGTGCTAACATATCCCTCAAGCTACAAGGCTATTTCAATAAAAACTATGGAAAACATTTCTATGCAATCATAATTATATCATGCTCTGCTTTTAAAATGTTTAATTATCATTCAAGAATGTCACACATGTATACAATGTGTTTTGATCACATCCCTCCCTCATTTCCCTCTCCTGACGTACCCCAGAACACTTTGCATCAAATCTTCATGTTTTCTGTTTTAAATGGTATATCCTACTGATTGCAATTGGTGCTGGCTATGTGCATAGGACTGTGAAACAATCCACTGAAACATGGATAACCTACTGCAGGTCACATCAATGAAGAAAAGTGGCTCTCCATCCCCTTGTAGTTATAAACTCTGAATAGCTTCTCAGCAAGGAGTTAGGCCTTTTGAGCCACTTACCCATTCTGCTACAATTTTGAATGAATTCTTCTCCTATTCTTATGCAGGTAACAACAGGTAACATGCGATCATGAACACAGCAACCAAGTCATGACCAATATTGCACACAACCCTCCCCCGCCCCTCCAGCTCTTACATTTTTATAGTATTCTTCAAAATAGGGCTTGCTCTTCTAGTTATGTTTTGAGAAATCACTCTGACAGGCTTTATTTCTTCATATTTGTTTGACACTTCATGAAATATATTGCCCAATATCTATATATCCTATACTGGTTTGACTGGGGAGAAATTTTCCAAACTCATTGGTCATTTCCCAGCAGGCATTGCTTCCTTTTATAAAGTTTAGTAAGGGCATATAAACACAAGTCTATAAGCAAATTATTATTCTATCTAAATCACAGTCTAATGCAACATGTGATGACAGACTGGGCTTTTTTGTTGCTGAAGTGCATGGATTTTTTTTTTTTTTAGGGTATTAACCAGAGTTATAAACCTTGCATTCCAGTAAGTGACAATGAAACTATCAAAAGACTATTGGGCCAGGTGGTGGCCTTTTATCCCAGCACTCAGGAGGCAGTAGCAAGTGGTTTCCTGAGTTTAAGGATAGACTGGTTTACAAAGTGAGTTCCAGGTCAACCCCAGGCTACATACAGAAACCCTGCCTTGAAAAACAACCACATACACACACACACACACACACACACACACACACACACACACACACACACACACACATTCATAAGCACACAAAAGTCTATTGTGTTAAACAGGCAATGCTGTCAGAAACTTATGAATACAGTTCAATCAAGCCAACACATTCTACTCTGTAGAAGATGCTCCCTTTATTCTCTTACTCTAGTTCCATCTAAAAATGCATGGGCATAAAATAGTGTCAGAGTAATGAAAACTATTTCTCCCAACTTGAGAAGCAAAAGTGTTACTGATGGTTGGTCAATATCCATAACAAATCACACATTTTTTGTATATAATTTATACAATATCAACTATTATAAAACAAATAAGAATGCAAGTGGGTCCCTTCCGCAGAAGAGAGTAAAATTAAAATTAGAAAAGCAGACATATGAACATGAAACTATTATGGAATCTACATGATGATGGAATGCACAGTAAAAGATTTGTGATATGGCAAGCTAACTATAGCTAACAAAAGAACATTTTTCAACAATTGCCTTTAGCAGAAAATAATATCATTGAATTACTTTCTTGGTATTTTATCATCTAAGTAACTAAATAATATATAAATTTGAAATTCTTGATTCCATTAAATATTAACAATATCTATTATTTAGATGCTTTAGTAAAATCTATGTGTGAGTGTGTGTGTATGCATTCTTTTTTTGAAAAAAGAAACTAGATCCTGAACACAAAGAAAAGTGCTATAATTTTTGTTAATAATGGGAGTCAGACATAAGAGGAAAAGTCCTGGGTTCTTTTAAACATTGGATTCAATTCATAATTACGTGAAAGTATTAGAATCTTCTTTCTTCAACATTTAAAAAAAAATGTCTGAGGAATGGACACCAGGCATGGTTGCACACAATGAAACCTTGTCTAAAAACATTTTTAAAAATCTAGAGTGTGGGGGGAATGGCTCAGCAGGTAACACTTGCTTGCTCATTTTGCAGAGTACCCGGTTTTTGCTTCTCACTACCCGTATGACAGGTCACAATCATATAAGTATAGTTCCAAGGATCTGAAACCCTCTTTGGCCTCTACTTGCATGAGGCACACACACTATGCACATATAGACATTCAAGCAAACATTCTTTATTTGGGTAAAGCAAATAAAATAAGTACTCAATGGCTAAAAATGCCTCTAACTACACAGAGAATTACCTACCTTTATAAAATAATTCCTAAAAGAATTACCTACCTTTATAAAATAATTCCTAGATACTAGGTTAATTCTGATACTCACGAAAATACGATTGAAAATAAGCAAAGGAAAATATCAAACAGGTAGATTCATATTGGAAGTGTTCAATTCATTTGCATATGGAGTAACTGAGGTGTACTACAAGTACATTGACTTAGAAAGGAAAGTGAGAACATAAGGAACAGAAATCCAATTTCATAGCTAGCATTCCAGTCTAATTCAACCATATAAAACTCTAGATCTCAGAATTTGAAACTATAAAATGAAGGGTTATTTTTTTGTTGTTTTTATTTTTGTGTTTTAAATAAGAAAACCAAATCCAGCAAAATGTAATTTCATAAAGGAGGCTAAAACAACAAAATTTTATATTTTCCTTCCAGTTTTAATGACATATTTAATGCTATTTCCTAGAATTAACTGAGCTTTTGTTTTGATACCTTAAAATTTTTAAGGTTAATGTCCCTTTGCATAATAATGGTAGACTGAACATTATCTACTTAGAAATTCAGAAGAGAACTTTAGTTGAAAACATGGTGTTTCTAATTATAAAATAGGATACAATAACATTTCTACAGGATCAGACCAGCCCCTAACTCCAATTAAAATGTCCTCATAAAAGATAGACAAGTAGTCTAATATAAAGAAACCATGTGGAGTCAGAAGCAAAGGCTGGACTTAGGCTGTCACAAACCAAGGAAATCTAGGAGCTGGACCATACAAGAACAAGGCTTCTCTGGGGTCTTGGAAGAATCTCAATGAAACCACTGTCTGCTTTGCCTGTACGAGACTACATTTTTACTCTTTTAAACAACTCAGTTTGTAGTGATTGCTATAAAATCCATGAGAGATTAAAAGCATGACACTCAGTGTTCCCTAATTTCAGGGAATGTTTAACGGCTACATAATAAACTGTTTTCAAAGTGATTTATCTTTGTACGTACTATTTATTTTATGGGTATAACTTAATTCATATACTTTATTATGGTCCTAGGTTTACTTTTACAATGGTTTCCTTTTGGTTGTTGCTTCATTGATTTCATTGACATATTTGTTTCTATCCACTAGGAAGATGAATCTGTTGTTTGCTGTGCTGGCTTGCTTACTTATTTGTTCGATTCAGAAAGGGAAACTAAGCCTTTTAAAGTAGAAGGAACTAGAGAGCAAAGCTGTCTCGTTTAAGATGGTTTTGTCCTGGTTGAAGTAAAAAGTATATTCTATGGTGTACTATGGAATGAATACTGACATTTCAAAGGAAAACAATTAGACTTCTTTAATGTAGAAACTGTTAGGAATATGAAAGAACTATTTCCTATAGCATGTCTATACACTCAACTTAAAAATCAATGTTAATCTTTACTGTTGGTTCTAAATGGGGGACTATATTACCTGATATCATTAGTACTGCATAGATTTATCATATCACTAAAGTTAAAGGGTAGGCAGAAACCATATTTAGCCTATAAATATAAAACAAAAGTAATTCATAACAATAAATGTATTCATAATATTAAGAAGAAAAATTGAGGTGTACTGATAAATAGGAGACTTTTATTTAAGCCTCTCTTCCAGTCTTTGCCATCGTGTTGTATTTACTTTTGATGGCTATCTTTTCCTGAATCTTTTGAATTTACCCATTTCAAGTGGCATTGTACAAAAGGTTTCACCCTGCCCAGTTATTATGAAAGCTGGTTTTCTTAAGAGAAAATGTAGATGCTGCTTTAGGATATCAGATATATATCTGATCAAGATCAAGAAAGGGATATGCGTTTGTTGTTCTTTGAGAGGCTCCACCCAACATCAGACTCAGATAGATACAGACATCCACAGCCAAACAGTAGTTGGAGCTCAGGGTATCTTATGGAACACTAGGAGAAAAGATTGCAGCCCCGAAGGGGATAGTAACTCCACAGGAAACCACACAGAGTCAAATGACCTAAACCCTTGAGACTTTAAGAGACTAAACCACGAACCAATGAACATACACTGGCTGTACCTAGGCTTCCCTGCTCATATGTACCAGATGTACAACTGGGTCTTCATTTGGGTTCCCAACAACGGGAACAGGGGCTATCCCCCAAAACTGTTGTCTATACCTGGGATATGTTTTTCTAGCTGGGCTGCTTTGTCTAATCTCAGTGGGAGAGGAAGCTCCTAGCCTACCAGTGTCTTAAAGTGCCAAGTTGGATTTAGGAGGATACTGAATGGGTCCCACCAGACCAGAAGAGAAGGGGAAGAGAGATGGGGGAAGGGTTGTGGGAGGGGGTGACCAGAAGGAGGGCAGTGAGTGGGATGTAAAGTAAATAACTAAAAAAAAAAAAAAAAAAAAATTAAATAAAAGCAAACAAAAACAACAACAAAACAAAACAAACAAACAAAACAGACAGGATATCTGAAGACAAAGACTCTGCCCAAACTCTGAATTATCCAACTAATGTCTCACTATCACACACTATGGTCATAAAAATCCTTCATACTGTCTTATTTCTCCAAGATGGGAGATCTAAAAAGGAGAGGTTCTATCTGCATTTGCTCAGGCTTCACCTGGAATAGACTTGTTTCCTTCTGCCACCTTCTATATCAGTTTTTCTTAGAACAGAAATTATGAATCTCAGATAAAAGTAACAATAACCTGCATTTATTTGATTTGTGGTTATTGTGGTCACTGTGTTTTTATTCGCCATGTATTTTGTTTTCTTTTTAAAAGTATATTGAGAGCATGTATTTAAACAGGAACAATGTTTTGTTTTTAATTTATTTTTGGTGTGAATGTATGTTTATTCTGTGTGTATGTCTACATATCATATGCATGTGATATCAGAGAAAGGCAGAAGAGGGAATTGGATCTTCCAGGACAGAAATACACAGATGGTTGTGAGCTACCATGTGACAGCTATAATTAAACATGGGTACTCTAGAAGAGCAGTCAATGTACTTAACCTTTAAACTATCTCTCTAACCTTAAAAATAATTTTTAATGAAATTTAAATGATAGCTTATTGCTAAGGAAAGATAACTTCATAGTCGTACCTTATCCTAATATGAGGATATGGTGTTACCTCTTTCTTCTCTTATTACAAACTATGCATATGTATAGCATCTGACATACACTCCATGTTAGTAGTGTGTTCCTTGTTTACATGTTCACAACTTGCAATACCAAGACTTGTATGAATTGTATGCTACAACAAACATATATATTAAATGTGTATGATAAAGCAATGGAATCTTATACCTGATGGTATTTTCCATGCACTAATTTTCAAGTCAGTGTGATGATTGGTACCTAAAAAGCTCACCACAATTGCAGAAACAGAATCCAAAGCCAGACTCTCAGGAAGTAGAGCTAGATTAATTAACTGTGGCCCACACTTTCTGCTTCCTTTCTAGACAATAATATTCTAATTTGATTATTGATTGATGCTTAGCCCCTAGCATGACAAGTACTTTTGCTGGGATGCTATATATAGTAGCCTGGCATAAAAGGCTTTGCCAAAATATTAACAAATAGAAACAAGAGATTCTCTAATAAAATCTGAACTAGACAATAAAAAAAAAAAAAAAAAAAAAAAAAAAAAAAAAAAAAAAAAAAAAAAAAAAAAAAAAA
>LR753374.1:589514-608102 GCA_902729485.2 Mus minutoides
AAACTACCTAGGTTCTGGTACTATCTTAACATAGCTAATGGCCTATCAACTCCCTCCTGTTCCTAGACTTCTTTATTACAATGGCTAACCTGGTAAACAGTTGAAGATATCATCTCAAAATGTGTATCTTATCCCTACAGTTTTGGCTCATAAACAGGACCACTAGGGAAAAGAAACATTGGAAAAATAATTACCACTCTAAACAAAATTGAAATAATATGCACTTTGTAGCTGGGCAGTTGAAAATTACCTTTGAAATGTTACATGAAACAAAAAATAAATAAATAAAAATAAAAATCCTAAGGAATACATATGGGAAGGCAGAGCCCTCAACATTTAAGAAAAAGTTTGGCTAGCTACCTTATTGAAGGGTACATTTTACAACATTAGTTCCCAGACAAAATATCAGGTTAGCATCCTAAATGAAAAGAACTTTAGGATGAAGGTTGAGTGTTGGTGGAGGCATTCATATTTCTGTAGATAATAGTACCAGACTATGAAGAAAAAATTAAAGCCTGCCACTAGCCAACTGAATAAGATCCAACAATTACAACAATGACTTACAGCTACAGTCATAAAAAGCAAATCCATAGCTCCAGGTTTCTGCATTTATATTAGGTGTTATAACAATGTAATGATTTATCTTCAACATCATGTCTTTCAGCACCATGAATCTATGGAAAGCAAGTCCTTAATTGCCTTTACCTCCAGTGTGATTTTCACTAGGAAAGGTAATGGTTTTAGAAAGAAGTAATGCAGAATTTCTTCTATATTAAAGACTATATTTTTCAAAAATGTCTGATAGGGAGCGCCAGCAATGTGAAGCTGCTAGATTGCTCCAAGATGGCAGAGATGAAAGATCTACTAAAGGGATTTCTGAGCCAAAATAAGGAGCACAGGGAATCATTGTAGTGATCACCATGGGGATTCCCCACCCAAGGCACCATGGACAAGCCCACTACCACACAGAATACAAGCCAACCTCAGGTATAACTTGCTTAGGTAGGCACTAAGCACCATGGGTAAAATTAGTACATAGAATGACCTAATTTCCTTCTAATTCACTATAAGAATACTTAAATTATGCTTACAATAGAAGAAGACTATTTCCCTATCTGTTCATGATTCTTGATCATAATGAATACGATACATCCTCTGCCATACATTAATGTAATGGCCTTCTCCCCCCAGGAATAATAATGTCAATAAAGTCAGTTGGAATATGGAGTTGCTTAAGAGCCCATGGAGGATGTCAGTGTTCAATGGTATGCTGACAGTTCTTTTCACCACATACCAGGAGCCCCTCTACTGTTCCAATTAGTTCCTGAGAAGGCTTGGTTCTCATTTCCACACACTAGAAGAAGAGCTAATGAAAAGCCTATACAAATAATTCTGCTGAACTCCACTTAGTTTTATCAACCTTGGAAAATGCTGTTTTTGTTTTGTTTTTTTTTTTTCTTTCACTAAAGTAACAGAATTATAAAAAGTAACCTTCTAAACAACAGGTTTACTATGCTAGACATTAATATCTTGGCAGACTGGGAAGAGATGAGGGATGGATATTCGAGTGGTCCAGCAGATCGGAGCATGGCAATCGCAGGCCAGAGTATGGCACACATGTCACAGACAGATTTTGCATTGTACCCTTCTCCTCCCATTGAACTGTTAGATTATATTCCAAAAGCTAGCCACCAAGGTCCATTCCCTTATTTGGCCACTTCCTCCTCTGGAAGTTGACTACCAAGTTTGAGCTATCAAAGTATTCAAGTCCAGAAATCAAAAGCCCTCTTTTGGCCACCATAATTAATATGTCCAATTAAAATTAACCAACTCATCAGAACACAGGATCCTTTACCCTTTATAAACTGTCATTTGCCAGTGGGTCATATGTGTCTCCTCTCTATCCAATATCAGTCCTTTGTCCCTAATAGGCAAATATCCCTTCCTCTTCTCCCTCATCCTTTATCTCATCATTGTCTCTTATTCCCTACCCTTTGTCCTTCTGGTGTAAATAAATCTCCTTTGTGCTGAGAACTTGGTGTTGGGGTGTCTTATATCTACTTCAAGGTCCCTTCAAGTATGATTAAAATGCATTAGATAAATTTATCAAAATATAAAATAATTATTTCAAAAATTATCATTCATAGGCATTAGAGAGATGACTCAGCATTTAAAAACAAATGATATTCTTTTTGAGAAAAATGTGACTTTAATTTCATTTCAAAGGTTCAGTTTATAGTGCCTTAGCTGTTTTTAGGAGTATGGTGAACAAGAATATCAGGGTAGTAGGAGTGTCCTTTAGGGAATGTTCACAGCATAGCTGTCAATAAGAAAACAGCAAAGGGTCAAAGGGAGGAGATGCCTTAGAGAGCCCAGCACCCACATAGTGAGTGGTTCACAATCCTCTGTCAGTACAGCCAGGGAATAAGATGCCCTCTAATGATCCCCAAGTCCATCGAGCATATACAAGGTGCTTAGATGTATAAAGAATTGTTTAAAAAGTAATAAAATAAACTAAAAAAAATTAATAGCATTTATAATTTGCTTTAAAGGGGAAGAAGCATTGACTCACAAGGTCTTATGCAAGATTTTTCAGTAATTATTTTAATGAGATGCCAACATTTTCTGATTGTTATTCTAAAACCATTACTGATTGCTAAACAGCTAAAGGATTTTATGGGGTTTGTGTCCCCTTTTAATGATTGAAAAGGATAAAGATTCTTTTTCTACTTGTCTGAATACAAATAAGCACAGAAATCTATTCCTACAATAACTATATTCTTTCCTCTAATTTAACTAAGCAAATAATTTCAAATACACCATTTTTACTATATGTGTAATGGAGGACTTAATGATCAATGGCTTAAAAGCCTCTCACACTTAATATAACCTACATTAAAATGAGTTACTACTAGTAAAATAT
Source organism: Mus minutoides (assembly GCA_902729485.2). Classification (NCBI taxonomy): domain Eukaryota; kingdom Metazoa; phylum Chordata; class Mammalia; order Rodentia; family Muridae; genus Mus; species Mus minutoides. The sequence goes on from LR753374.1 coordinate 592,438, forward strand.
AATGCTTGGTGTTAAAAATAAAAAATTTACACTTCCTAATAAAAGCTGATAACCATTAAGAACATTAAACTTTTCTAATAAATTTGAAGGATAAAAATCAAAGGAAACTTAAAATTTTGCAAAGGTTTAATAAAAACATTTCAGTTCATCTCTGTTCAAGTCTTGTTAGTGTAACAATATGCCTAGTTTGAAGCAAAACACCCTATTTTACATATAGGAGACCATCCAATAGTGTAGGTAATACACCAGTAAAAGAAACATGCAGTCTTGCATCAATACACCATGCAAGGAAAGTTAACTGTAATTTAGCTGAAGGAGCAAAACCACTGAACTTACACATGTTTAAAGAGTATAGGAGATGTCTCAAAGAGAGTGAATTGCTTCAATCTGCAGTAGCATCTTATTTTAAAGAAACAAATCAATGTTAATAAAACCAAATTACTCAAAATAACTTGAAGTGAACATTTAAAATCAGAACTCATTTTCCGTAAAGCTGTATTTATCATGTACTATAATTAGGAAAACTTAACACGACTAAGATAAACTGAAACAGGAAAATAAAATTCTAATTTGAACACAAATTTGTTTTCTCTTACAATTCCACCCTAGGGCATTTCTATTGTTTTGGAAATAAAGTCCACTCATTGGATCCATCACTGTTTCTTCAAATATCTTCAGAAAACAGACAAGTTCAATGGAGGTAGAAATAGCATGTTACTAACAGATGCCATCTGAAAATTATGTCCAGTTTTGTTTCGGTTTTTGTTCTTTAACTTTTTTTTTTTTCCTTTTTTTGTTTGAAATAGACGATACATCCTAAATATCAAAACAGCAGAACAGAAGCATCTTCAGAAACTACAAAATCAGTTCTTTTTTCTCAGACGATCCAGGGTGGGATAGATAGATGTCCCTTCCTATTCAGTTACTTGATGGCTTGTGTGATGACAGCATCTGTAACTCTAAGGAGCTCTGTTCAACTCTAGATGATAGCCTTTCCTGCCTAGTGAGGGCACTCTCCAATCAGATGCAGAACCTCAACATGGATGAAGTTAAGAGCAGACACCCATGGATGAAGTTAAGAGCAGCTGCCATTCAGACTCAGGCCTGGGCCGTGGGCGGGCTTTCTGTGGCTGTGCCTGCACGGCTTTGATACAGCATTGAATGGGCACCGACAATCTCCAGGGTGTGTGGACATCTTGTTCCTGTCTGGTTCCCTCGGAGGCCTGGAGGATGCCAAGCACTTTGACATTCATTCCAATAGGCAGAGGAATCAGGTCCTGCTTGGATCTCCTTCAAAAGCCTTTGAGGTCACATCATTAATTTTGTACACAATGTACTATGAAGCTTTTTTGGCCTCCATGATCACCCTCATGTTGGAGACCCAGGGAACTCTAAACGCCCTAATCTTGAACACACTGTCAATTTCAGTGGCACTTAGCACTGGCTTAGCGTAGCACAATGCTGTGTGTGTTGGGCCTCCATATTCCAGTCAGAGGAAACCCCAACACCTGATTTCTAGCTTGCTCATGGCTTCTACTAGCTCCTTAGCCCCATCACCACCAAAGACACTGTCTTCGCTCCCAAACCTGCCCTTACTCATCACTTCTCGAGGACTTGGCAAGGTTTGATGACTCGACAGGGTTACGTCTTCACACAATATGTGTCTAACAGTGTTGTCTTTTGGTGTGACTTCTTCACAGGAGCTCGATGACTAACTGACAAGACAACACAGATGTAGACACCACTGATGGCTACTGCAGAATGCCGGTGCCCAGCCTCACAAGGAACTTCACACTTCCTATGCAGCCAATCAGCTACCAATAAGGGTGGTTGCCAACCTTAAGCTCCCAAACTCTCACGAGATCACAAATCCCTCTTTCACAAACCTTTTGTTGCTATGCAGAATTGCAAAACAGGGAACTGTATCAAATGCCCAGCAAATTAAACTCATACACTTATAAGAGCTGAGGCTGGAACATATCTGAGTTTGAAGCCTACTAGATTTACACAGCTCCATGATAGTCTGGGCTATGCTACACAGAGAGAGACCATGGCTACACAGAGAGACCTTGCTTCAAAAAAAAAATTAAATAAAAAGAATAAATAGTCTAGAAAAACAAAAACATCTTCCATATATAATTTCAAGCACTATCTTATATTTTGAACTAGGAAACACATATACTAATCTCCCCATTATTGAATGGGGTGTGCTTATTTTATTTGTGTGTGTGTTGTGTGTGGGGTGTGTGTGTGTGTGTGTGTGTGTGTGTGTGTGTGTGTGTGATCCCAGAGGTCAAAATTGGGAGTCTGATCCCTTGAAGATGTTGTTACTGGTGGTTGAGAGCTGTCCCACATTGGTGCTAGGAAGAAAACAGGGGTCTTCTGGAAAAACAGCAAGCTCTCCTAACCACTGATCCATAATCCCAAGTAGTAGCCTTCATGGGACTTTACTTTTGGTTTGGTTTTAATGGCTTGGTTTAATGAGTTTAACACACCATTACCCTGGCCAACTTTGAACTTCAGGAAATCTCACAGACCCACCCTTCCACAGCTGAAAATACAGTATACCCAGTTTATATTCATTTCAACTGCTCAACAATAGGTTTGTAACTGAGTATTTTAATATGGAAGGACACTGCAGCTGATATTAATATAGGCACCAGTGGGTGAGACTAGATTGTGGTTTTGATTCTCAGATAAGTTAAATGCATGCTGGGTATGGTGGCTTAGCACTGATCAGGACAGAGCAGCAGATTACCAGACATTCAAGGACAGCCTCAGGGATATTGTGAGCTCCAGGCTAGTCTGGGCTGCAAAGTGAGACTGTGAGACATAAACACGAATAAAGATCTCAAATATTTGAATGAGATTATAAAAACCATTAAAGCACACCATTTTACAAATGGCAAGAGAGCAGCCATTGAAAGATTCTTACAACCCAAAGCCACATCTTAACTCTGTAATACGAAATTATAACTTTCAAACTTTTCCAAGTATAGTATGAATATAAATAAACAATCTATTGGAATCTATACATAAGCTCAGTTAAATGACTGATATATAACTTGTTTTCAATGCTTTAGGAACTGAACCTGAGCATAAATATAAAGAAAATATGAACAAAATTACAAAGCTTCATTATATACCCATTTTTTAAGGAAATTCTGAGCTTAAGACAATAACAATTTAGTATATAGATCCAAGAATATTATAATATTATACTGAAATCTATTTTTCTTCATAAAATATTATTTGGGGTATTACTAATTTTAAGGCCCATTACTGTCAATAAAGGAAGAATTATTTGCCAATTCACTGCTAGCAAGAAAATGCCTCTTAATGATGTATAAAATACTAATTAGTTTATTAACCATTTCTAGTTCATTATTTTATTGGTAAAATAGTTTTTACTATTTTGAATTTTAAAAAATATATGGGTAGTCTATGTAAAACTTAAAGATATGAAATTATATACACAATTATATATAATTGCAATTATAAACAGGATAAAATTTTAAGCTAATGTAATTAATGTTTTACTAATTAAATAATGAAAATTATCTGGGTATATAAATAGACTAACGTGCAAATGTCAATATTTTACTTCTGGATTTATTTTACATGATCAAAATGGAAATAAATATTCCACAAATTATCTGTATTTTTAAATCATACATTATTAAAGATCAGATTAGCTACACATAAACATATCTTTAAAATTTTAGAACCTGAAAATCAGACAATGCTCTTCTGTTAGATAATCCTATACTTCTAGATGGAAAGATCTTGATGTTGAAGTAATACATCTGAGTATACCACCAAATATCCATACAGAATGCAAAATGTATGAATCCTATCAAAATGATAAAAACCAACTACCTGACAGGATTACTGGTTAAGGACACTCTCAGAGATTCCAGGCAGTTGAGAAGTTTCTCATCTGAGATGCCAGATCGCAATTCATGAACATATTCTTGTGAAGAAAGGGTGAACTCGTGTTTGCTGTTTTTCAGGCCTCCCTACAAAATAAACAGAAGATACCACTTTAGACAGACAACATTTTTTTTTCTTTGAATCTTGAAAGTAAAATAAAATGTAGACAATATAAATAACATTATGGCATTTTCAAACACAGTTTGTTTTAATGGAGTCTCCTCATCTAAGCAATGTTGAGATCTAAATGACCCTGAGATTCCACCTTTCACCAATCTGAATGGCTAAGATCAAAACCTCAGATGACAACACATGTTGGGGAGGATGTGCAGAAAAAGGAACACTCCTCCATTGCTGGTGGGATTGCAAACTGGTACAACCACTCTGGAAATCAATCTGGAGGTTCTTCAGAAAATTGGAAACAGATCTACCTGAAGACCCAGCTATACTCTTGGGAATCTACCCAAAAGATGCTCCACCATGCCACAGAGGCACATGTTCCACTATGTTCATAGGGGCCTTATTTGTGATATATAGAAGCTGGAAACAACCTAAATGTCACACAACAGAAGAATGGATACAGAAAAATGATTCATTTACATAATGGAATATTACCCAGCTATTAAGAACTAGGACATCCTGAGTTTTGCAGTCAAAACTGTATAATCCATTCTTTATAAACCATTTCACTCATGCATGGCATATGGATAATAAATATCTCCTATTAAGAAAGTACATAAGTGAATATAAAGATATTAAAAAGATGAATTTATGTTTCCTATCATAGATTTAAAAAAAGTTAACTCCATTTGCTAGCTGAACTTTAATAGAGTTATTTTAATAGACACATAAGGTCATGGCTGAGATGCTGTTTATTGACACTTAGACCAGGAACGCTATGATAGAAATAAACCTTCTATATAACTACTATTCTTTAAATACGTTATTTTTGTTGTTGTCTTTACCTTTACTTTTTTTTTTTTTTTTTTCTGAGAGCAGGGCTCACTCTCTAGCATAGGCTTTCTCTGAATTCACTATGTAGCCCAGGCTGGCCTTGAACTTCTGAAAACCCTTCTATGGTAGGCCTCCAAATGGTTATGATTATAGGCAGAAAGCCACAATGATTAACATTAGAAAGTTTAAGTTTTATATATATATATATATATATATATATATATATATATATGGATACCCAGATGTTAAAAGGAATGGAAAGAACAAATAATAGAATAATATTTTTCCACAATTTGGGGGGCTTAAACATAGTTAATGTTTGACATTATAAAATCACGATAGCATGTTAAGGTTAAAATTATTCTTGAAGACAAATTCTTTTAAAATTTTCCTTACAGAAATAAAGAACCCAGCAGAGCATTGTGGTGCACCTCTCATCCCATCTCTCAGGAAGCAGAGGCAGTTGGATATCTGAGTTCAAGGCTAGACTGTTTTACATAGTAAGTTCGAGGACAGCAAGGACTACATATTTAAAAAGCAAGAATCCAGGGAATGGTTAACAGAGCATAATAATAATTAGTGAGACTTCAGAACTAATGTGTATATATATATATATATATATATATATATATATATATATATATATATATATATATATATTGACCATTAGACAATTAATTTATTCTTCTCATGCAACTTTTTCCCAGTATTGAATAAAGAATTGAAGCAACAATTATTTAAATCTGAAATCTCTATTTAAAAAAAATGTTAAAGTGTGTGAGTATCGTCAGCATAATCAATATAGTACAACATAATATTAAAGAAATAACCCTAAAACAAAACAGTGCAATAGATTAAACTAAATCTCGCTGTACTTAAAAGGGCTATAATACATGAATGTCTTATTATTAACACCCTGATCTAATACTGAACAAAGGCAACAACTAGATAATGGATGGATAATAATTGAAATTTTAATTAGCTGCTCTGTATGAGATTAATGAAAATTACCCCTGTGCCCATTTGATCTTTAAAAAACAATGCAGACAAAGTCAGCAGTTAGAGAACGCCGTGCTATTCCAAAGCTAGGTGAATAGAAAGCCTTCCTAATTTGAAGCTATTCCTTAATTTAAAAATCACTAGAATGTAGAAACTTGTATGTATGGCTATGAGCGTATTATTCTAAGACAGTACACAGAGAACTAAAAGGTACATTGAGCCACATCCTCCATTGCTCTAAAATAAATTTCAATATCCAAACTAGAAAAGCAATGTTCAAGGGGAACATCCTAAGCATGCAACAGACATAACCACTTCTGAGCTGAGTGACTTGAATCACATATTTTTCTTTCATTTTTCAATGTAACAGATTTACTTTTAGTTTAAGAAAAGGCTTCAGAGATCTTAGTTGTAAACATATCATGCTCTGGTCACTAGATTGCATGTAGGTCTCTCAACTACAGTATGCACACAGATAGCAATTACTATCAATTGCAATAGAGTACAGGTTAGACTTTTGTCAATCTGTCACTAACTGGTGTCAATAAAGAGAAGCTCATGTAAGGGACATGTCTCCCAACATGCCCTGTAAGCATGTCTGTGGGTTTCTTGAATGATGTAAAAGGGCCTAGCTGTCTGGGAAGTGGTACCTGCACTGGACAGGTGGTACGAGAAAGCAAGTTGAGCAAACCTTGTGGAGTACATAAGTACAGCAGAATTGCTCTATGCTTTAGGCTTCAATTCCTTCCTGGATGTTGCTGCCCTGACTTAACCTGATAATAGATTCTGATAGGAATATATAATCTAAGTAAACCCTTCCCTCCCCAAGGTGCTTTTGTTCACTGTTTTATGGTAGCAAAAGAAAAGCAAACTAGGAGAGTGCTATTGACTACATTTCATACCTCAACAAGTCAAATTAACTCAAGTCAGTAGCCTTACTCTACTCAAAGAATAAACAAGAAAGAAATTAGGGAAACGACACCTTTCACAATAGTCACAAATAACATAAAATACCTTTGTGTGACTCTAACTAAGCAAGTGAAAGATCTGTATGACAAAAACTTCAAGTCTCTGAAGAAAGAAATTGAAGACGACCTCAGAAGATAGCAAGATCTTTCATGCTCATGGATCAGATCTCCAGGATTAATATAGAAAAATGGCCAACCTGACAAAAGCAATCTACAGATTCAATGCAATCCCCACCAAAATTCCAACTCAATTCTTCAAAGAATTAGTAAGAGCAATTCTCAAATTCATTTGGAACAACAAAAAGCCAGATACACTGAAACTACTAGAAGAGAAAATGGAGAAGAGCCTCGAACACATGGGCACAGCGGAAAATTTTCTTAACAGAACAACAATGGCTTATGTTCTAAGATTAAGAATCCACAAATAGGACCTCATAAGAATGAACAGCTTCTGTGTGGCAAAGGAAATACCTAACAAAGGGGAGAGAGAACCTGTAGAGACCATATGTAGAGGTGAGGCATGGCCCCTGGTTGAGGGATGGGGCCAACACACTTCCCAAAATTTTAACCCAGAATTACTCCTGTCTAAAAGAAATACAGGGACAAAGAGTGGAGCAGATACTGAAGGAAAGACCATCCAGAGACTGTACGACCTGGGGATCCATTCCACAAGCAGTCACCAAACCCAGATACTATTGCTGGGGCCAAGAAGTGCTTGCTGACAGGATCCTGATATGGATGTCTCCTGAGAGGATCAGCCAGAGCCCTACCAATACAGATGGGGATGCTTGCAGCCAACCTTACTTAGAACTGAGAATGAGGACAACAATAGAGGAGTTAGGGAAAGGACTGAAGGAGCTGAATGGGTTTGCAAAACCACAGGAAGAACAACAATATCAACCAACCAGACCCCCCAGAGATCCCAGGGACTAAACCACCCACTAAAGAATACACATGGAGGGATCCATGGCTCCAGCTGCATATATACCAGAGGATGCCTCTCCTCAGGAGGAGAGGCCCTTGGTCCTGTGAAGACTCAATGCCCCAGCATAGGGGAAATACTAGGGCGATGGGGTAGGAGTGGTCTGGGTGGGTGGAGGAGCACTCTCATGGAGGCAGGGGGAGGGGGAAAGGATGGGAAGTTTTCTGAAAGGAAACCAGGAAAGGGGATAACATTTGAAATGTAAATAAACAAAATAACCAATAAAAATTTTATTTAAAAATGTCAAGTTTTTTTTGGCTACTTTAGCTAAGTGAGTTTCTTATCTATTACTCTAGCTTTCAAAAATACAGTAGTTTAAGTTAGGATATTAGGCATTATATCTACAAAGACTTGCTATGTTGTTCCATAAGAGGATCCTATCACATTAATAGACTAAATGAGAAGACATTTCCCATACCAGTTTCATGATTTCAGTAAGAAAATCAAAGTTTCCTACACATACAAATCGAGGTATTGGTTCTAATAATGAAGTATGTGATAATACTAAAAAATCATATATAATTACTGAACATTTAGATATCTCCTATTGATATTAAAGAGATTTTTTTCATCTACTATATTATGGTTATAGTTCTACCTCCCCAAAGTTTTCACATATCATTCCCACCTCTGTACCCACACAAAAATGTCTCTTAAAAGAAATGTATCTAATTAATTCATCAAACAAATAAATATGTGAGCCAAATATTAAATTATGGCATTTCTGATAATGTTATAAATAAGTATTTGTTTTTGATAGTTTGGGGCTCTACAACTTTGATATATTAAATGTTTCTTGCAATAAAGTCTTTTAGTTATATAGAAAATAAAGATTATAAGATACCACATAATCTCAATTAAGGTTTTTAATTTAAAAAGACTGAAAAAATTACCATTATAAAATTGCATCACAGTGTATACATGTGTGTTTGTACATGTATATATTCATTAAAACTGAATAGAATGTAAAAATAGTTTGTGATAGCAAAATCTACGTTAAAATACAACAGTTTTACATTTTAACATTAACTGCAATAAAAAATGATATTTTAAAGCACAATGGCTATATCCAAACACAATGAATGCATACCATAAATAAAAGACCAAAAGTTTATTTCAGAGTCCATAGGAAATCTTGACTAGTTAAGGAGGAAATGTACAAAATGTGGGCTAACTGGGAAAGTCTGTCTTCTATGCCACTAATAATGAGGGCATTTGCACATTTATATATTCATATTCTGCAGAAGATTCATACCAGAAAAGCAATTCTAGAGTTAAATAAAATAAAGTTTTAAGCCCATTGAGCTGTGAAATTTCAAAGGCCCAGCTATTTTGAATGTGATTCATAGCAGGCTACTACATGAATGGTAGAACAAAAATAAGCTCTTTTAAAAAAAAAAAGTTGAATTGACCACAATACTTATATATAACCATATTAATAATGCAGGCCTTCACTGTCTTTATGAACTGATAACAGGAACACAAAGTATCTGTTATGGTGTATACAGGGTCCTTCTTATATTCTAATATTTCCACTTAATGTTTAGTACATTTGCACATATGGTGGAACATTGAAAAGCTGATTACGCAATGTTCTCATAGCACAGCTCACACCCTGGTAGGTAATGAATAGAAAAAAGATTATGATAATAGGTGGCAGAGTATGAGAACATTAAGAATAGATGGAAGAATTTCAGAGAGAACTAAGGACTAACCACATAAGGCAAACTAGGTTATTTTGGTCAAAAGTTAAACACTTACGATATAAAAACTCAAACACAGCATGTTTGGAGATTTGTGAATACATCAATGAAACTAGAGCACAGGCTAGCTTTGTTAAGAATTCTTGGACATTGTCTAATGGTTTTTGAGGTAGGTTAGATAAACTTAAAAATCTGCCATTTCATTTTTAAACATGATAACACTGAGCATAAACTAAATTACTTGGATAATCACCTTTGAACCAGAACCAAGTCCTACATCCTAAATGACTCTACTTTTATTTTTCTAAGATTTTATTTTTGCTGAGAAGTGAAACATTCATTATTGAATCCTAATGACATCATCTTAGTATGAAAAGGTATTTGTATCAAAATAAACAGCAAATGACATTACCACATATTGCCTATACTCATTAAAATTTAACTGCAGATCAGACATGATACACAGGTGGCACTGTAGGCAGAGAGAGTCCAAAAGTGTCTGCACTACAGTCTATTCACACTATGAATGGCAATTGGGAGTCACAAAATCACTTATCACTTAAAAGTGGTTTCATTTCAATTTTATTGGCTTTTTAATTTTTTTTATTTATTTAAAGAATGACTGTGCAGGGGCTGGAGAGATGGCTCAGCAGTTAAGAGCACTGACTGCTCTTCTGAAGGTCCTGAGTTCAAATCCCAGCAACCACATGGTGGCTCACAACCATCTGTAATGAGATCTGACTCCCTCTTCTGGAGTGTCTGAAGACAGCTACAGTGTACTTACATATAATAAAATAAATAAATCTTAAAAAAAAATGACTGTATAGTTATCAAGGACAAATGTGCTAAAAGTACCAGTTAGAAGAAAAGAGATTCATTGAAGACACCAAGCTATTTCATCTACATAAGTGGTCTGGAAGGCTGGGGTAATAAAGACAGAAAAAAATCACCATGTTCCCCAAGAGGAGGCAGCCTTCTGATAAATAGTGTCATCTATCTGCATCTTACACAAAAAGGAAACTAGGGCTTGGAAAACTGGAGCAAGGCCACTGCACAGATAAGAATATAGTCTGAAGTTAGAGCTCAGATCTGTCTAACTATAAGGCCTGCATGCTTAGCGCTGAACATACTTCCTCCTCAGGAGCAGTAATAAAGTCGTGTTCACAATGGCCAAAAGAAAGAGCCCACTCTGAGACTCTGAGTCAGCATTTACTTCTTGCCCTCCTTTTTAAAAAAGACCTGACAGAGTGAGATGGTGTCAAACCGAGCATCAGCCTGAGCAATGAAATTAATGGTGACAGGAGAGTTCTTGTGCCACACTCCTTCCTACAAAATCAACTAACAACTACCCATAAGAAAGAGCACCATTCTGAGCAAGTGGAGAGAAAGCCCAGGACACACCATTGCACCAGAAAACATAGAAAAGGTCACTCTCCAACCTTAAAAGATGAGGTTCACTTTACACCCCCTTTGTCTTGACTTCTACATACACAAAACCCTCCCGGTATCCACGGTTTCCAATAGGGAGGGGAAAGCTGGAGTGGGAAGTTCAACTTCCCTGTGACTATAGAACCCTTTCCATGACTCTGAAACAAATGAATGAATCAAAAAACTCTAATATTCAGTAACGTGGAAGAAGACAAAGAGAATAATATACTTAGTGAAATGAAGCATGTAGAGAAAGACAAAATCTGCATGATTTAATTCATGTATACAATATAAAGTTATGTGATAGAAATCGAGGGTGTTATGTGAGTTACATAAGTTCCTTGAGAGTACAAGGGATTGGAGAGATATTTAATTAAATAATACATGTCTACACAGACAGGAGGAGTAAGTTCAAGGCATGGTGAACTATAGTAAATATATCTTTGAAAATATATAGTTGAATATAGCTTTGAAAAATACTAAGAGATTTGTGTTCTTACTAGAATAACTGTGAGATAATATATTTGTTAATTAGCTACATTTAATCATAAATTCTGTAGCATATCACACTGTATAACATGAATACACATAATTTTATATAGTAATGTTAAAAAAAACAAATTTGAGGACAAGCATGGATAACCACACCTTTGATGGCAGCACTCAGGAGGCAAATGCAGACAGGTCTCTAGGAATTCAAAGTTAGCATGGTCTCCATAGTGATGTCCTGGCCAGCCATGGTTATATCATGAGTCCCTACCTCAAAAAGGGGCAGGGGCTAAAAGGTGGCTCCTGGGATTAAGAACACTTGCTGTCTTTTTATAGACATAGTTAACTTCTTAAAAACTATGTGCCAGCTCTAATTCCAGTTCCAATGGATCTGATGCCTCTGGCTTCTGCAGACACCAGACATTTGTGTGATATACATACATACAGGCATTCAAACACACAGAGACATAAAGTAAAAGTAAACCTTTTGTTTAAATTAAATAAATAAATTTGAAAACAAAATTCTTTGAGTTGGACATATTTTTAGAAACATAAAAAGCACAGAAAACTATACTTTAAAGATATTCAATAAGATGATGTATAAAGAAAGGCACTTTAATTTTCATGTACATGAGCTGACACATTAAAAAATGTTACTACAATGTAAAAAAATAACAAATTCAGAGTACAACCAACTAGTCCCTAAATTTGCATGTTAATTAAATACACTGGCATATTTGAAACCAAGTAATGTATTAATAGCATAATATTCTCACTGGTGTTTAAAAGAAGCCAGATTTTTTTTTAGGTTACTAAATAGAAATTAGAAGAATATGTAGAAATAGGTCTTTTAGGCTTCATTTCAGCAAACTGAATTAACAAATTCAAGCATTGGTATTTATTTCCTATAAATGTGATGAATTTAGAAGTTATTTAAGATTCTCTGATAAATGTTTCATCTCTATGAAATAAGAAGCAATTTTAGTTATCAAGTAGTATACAATGAATATCATAAAAAATCTGTTTTCTCCAAACCTCCACTTAACTTGAGAAAACAATCTAGTAAGAATACTGAACTTGTATTAAGCATAAAATCATTATGAAATTTTTTATAAAAGTACAATGTTCTCACCCATAAGAAGTGCACATATGAAAGTAGGCCGATATAAACAGCAGCATAACATTATAAATAAAATGGCATTAGTTTTATAGATTACCAACCATGAGTTTCTTTCTGCCTACAAAATTCTTATATCTAAGCACTTCTGTTGTGGACACATGGTCCCACTTCATCAAAATAATAACAATAGAAATAGTATTTTGTAGGTCACATTCTATGAATTATAACCTTAGTGTGTCTTTTTAAAAGAGAAAATCAATGAAATCTAAAAAACAAAAAATGCATATACATCCTTAAAAAACTTTCTTCTACTATATAAAAATATAGATGTTAAAAATCTTCAATTGTTAATATAAATTCTTTATAAACTATGGCACAAAGTGAATAAAGTTTAAACCTATTGAATATATGACATGTATCTCGTATTTTAAGTGGATGTTGATACTGTATAAAATGAAAAAAAATTACACTGCCAAATCTGACATCAATTAAAGTGCTCTGCTGCCAATCTCATATTCTTTAGATATAACAAGACAAGAGGAAAAAAAAAAAAAAGCCAGCCATCTGGAGCGCAGTAGGTTAATGCACTATCTTGACATTTCTAACCAGTATAATTAAGGGCAAAAACACTTTTAAAACAGCACTCTCAAGGAGTCTGTTATATAATGTGCATCTTTGAGAAGAAGAAGAAGAAAAAAACAAGAATCTAACAAAAACACAAAGCCTGAAGACTCCTTGATTTAGTTCAAAGTTGGAACATATTTTGGATTAATAGTAGATCTGTTATCAGAGTCTCAGTGTCAAGGAATATAATGAGTTGAGTTTTCAGGAAGAGCAGGATATGGTCCTATGCGTTAAGAAAAAATGTGAACTTGCAAGAAAGTTCGTGCCTACCAAGTGCTGTGAATATAACAGCAAGGACTAATCTAAAAGCATATATATTCACAAATTATATTAACATATAACATCAGCAGACCTAAAAAAATATTAACTGACCCTTAATATTGGTCAACAGTTATGGTAACTGACTGTAGAGTAATGGAAAGCTGATTTAAATCAGTCACTTACATAGGGTTGTTTGATTATACAAGTGGCTATTTTCTAAATTTCATTACATATTACATAATTGTTTTTGAAGATATAAACACAAATTATACTACACTATGCCAAATATATATTTCCACATATGGAGCATAATAGCTGCTCGGTTATTATCATTATCAACAAGAGCATATCCAAAGCCTTAGACTTCCTAGACAACTAGTCCCACTGAGCTGCATTCTCACCCTCTGATTTGTGAAATAGGTTCACACTATATAGTCCATGATCTCCACAAAATCTCCTTTCTAATGGCTCTACATACTGAGTGCTGAGATCACAGGCATGCAACACTGCTTGAGACACTTCTCAGTCTTTAGTGCATCGTGTGGCACTCAATGAATGCTTATTATACTAACACTTAAAGACTGCCAGGCAAAGCAATAATTATTCCCATTTTACAAATGAAGAAACTGAGCATATTACATCCAGAAACTTATCCGAAATTACAAAGTTGTCAATATCTGAACGAAACACTGAATCAAAATATATAGAAGGATGAGGGCTTGTATCTCTAAAAGGCCTATTTCTCTCTATCTTTTTTTATTGGATATTTTATTTATTTACATTTCAAATATTATTTCCTTTCCCAGTTTTTTCAATGGGAACATACATCTAATAAACGTATAAATTTTCTACTTTTCCTCTTTTATACTATGTCCTCAATGCTTCATTATTCTTCTAAATAAGTCTTTACATCATGGATTAGCCATAATATGTTTTATGAATTTAGTATGCACCCTCAAAAATACTGATTTTAGCAATTTCCAAATTTACATGGGAAAATATCGATTGTTCAGTTTGTGATAAAAATTGTGTTACTAAAGATATACTTCAGGTTAAACTTAAACTTCAGGTTAAAGTTAAACTTCAGGTTGGAGTAGGAACTTTTTCCCTTAAATTTAATTTTCAATTTTTTAAACTTATAATTGCACATCCATTTATTTCCTTCCTCCAACACCTCCCATGTACCCTTCCAGCTATATTCAAATTCATGGCATCTTTTTCTTAATGGTGTGTGTGTGTGTGTGTGTGTGTGTGTGTGTGTGTGTGTACGTGTGTGTACTTGTGTATGTGTGTGTATGTGTGTGTGTGTGCATGTGTGTGTAAGGGTTGTGTATGCACACATTTTCCTATATAGGCTTTCCTGTATGATTATTTGGTATTTGACAATCAATTCCCCCTCTTCCCTGGGGTAAACTATTGTTCCCTGGAGAAGAATATTTATTTACTGCAACAAAGATTTCAATAAGGAGCACCATTTTGTAAGATATATCATAGAAATTACTAAACTTAGAAATGAACATCTTCAAGCTAATTTGTAGCAATTCAAACAAAATGCTATGCATCATTACTGCTAAATGTGCCAACAACTTTTTCAGCTAATCTAAAACATTGGAAAACACTCACTAGATAAACTATCTCATAGAATTTTAAAAACTGATATGATTTCACATTACAGGACCAGAAAGTGAGATTTAAGCAAATAGTAAGAGGTGAAATAATACTGTTTCTTCAGACAAGAATTACTTGTTTAGTTTAAATAAAGTACAAATTCCTGGTCCTAAAAAGAGAACCAATCTAAAGTATTTATATATAATATGTTATCCCTACCAAAAACTTGCATAATAAATAAAATAAAGCCTTTGAGTCCTAAGAAAAGCACATATAATGTATGATTATTCCATCTATAATGTTAGTGATTTCAAATTAACCATGAGCTCTTATAATACACTTGTTTTCATGGAAACAAAACTTACATATTGCTTTTATATTTTTATCTCAGCAACTGAAGTTAATTTTCCCAGCAAAAATTTACAAAGTATCATCTAAGTACAAGGCACTGGGAACATCAAGACAGAAAGGACATATGTCATCACTTGTTGAAGAAGCTAAGAGAAGGATTTTTTTTTTTTTCATTTGTATGTTTGTTCAGTTCATTGGCTTTGAGTTTTTCTTTATTTTTTATTTTTTTTTTTTTGAGAACAGGT
>LR753374.1:625432-769647 GCA_902729485.2 Mus minutoides
AAGAAAGAAAGAAAGAAAGAAAGAAAGAAAGAAAGAAAGAAAGAAAGAAAGAAAGAGAAGAAGAAGAAGAAGAAGAAGAAGAAGAAGAAAGAAAGAAAAAGAAGAAGAAAGAAGAAAAAAGAAGAAGAAAGAAGAAGAAAGAAGAAGAAGAAAGAAGAAAGAAGAAAGAAGAAGTAGAAGAAGAAAGAAGAAGAAGAAGAAGAAGAAGAAGAAGAAGAAGAAGAAGAAGAAGAAGAAGAAGAAGAAGAAGAAGAAACAAACAAAGAACAACAAAAAAAGCATGAAATTAGAAGAAGAGAGTGAGATTGTGCCTAAAATACATGTAGCAAAGGACCTATATCACATTATCAATCAATAATCAGAAAGGGGGATGATTTTCAGTCTAGAGACAAGATGAGTGATCACTGTTCAAAATCTCAAGAAATTGGTTTTGATTAGTTAAACTTTCAAGAAAATGTAGCTTAAATGATTCAAAGAAATATATTCTATTTGTGTAGGTTCCGTCCTATGTAAAAATGCCTGAGTCGGGGAAAGTTTACAAAGAAAACTGAAAGCTACAGACCAAGTAGTTACCTTGGGTCAACATCCAGTGATACCGCAGGGGAGGCCATGTGAGAAGAAATCATCATACTGACAAAACAAATCAGAGATCTAAGGGAAGAACAATCTCCTTCTTATAATAACAATCTATTGAGGTGAACTCTGAGCTCCTCCAGAACTTCCTTAATCCTTTGTAAAGCAGGGATTTTTTAATGTCTAAAAAATCCTTCTCCTAGGATCCCTTATATGTCAGTAGCACTTCCTAAAGTAACCATGCTAAAGACCACTCCAAGTACACAAAAAACACTGGCAGACACTCTCAACCTCCATGCAAACTAAGGCAGGAGTACTAGACATTTTCTAAAAGAAATGACTCGCAGGATATCTCAGCAGGTAAAAGCACTTGCTGCACCAGGCTGATAACCTGACATCAATCCTCAGATTGCACAATAGAAGTGAAGAAGTAGCTCTGAAAATCTGCCCTCTAGCCTCTGTGCCACCACAAAAGTACTATCCACAGTAGCAAATAAAAATTGTTAAGGAAGAAACATCAACAGAACCATCATTACTGATAAATGGTAGCTCCATTCTCTTACATGCCATATGAAACAAAGGAAACCGACATCTCTAAAATGAACAAGCAATGATAGGAAGAAAAAGTTTGAATAGAAAGAAATCCACAAAAATAAACTTATTGTAAAACAAAATGTTTTTAATGAAACTAGTCTTTATTCCTCATGGACAAAGCCATGAAGTCAGGTAAGATTACGATTTTCTGATAATGCCTTACCAGAGAAGCCTGAGCTCCTCCATGAAGAGGTGCTAGAAAAATTCTTAGTGTTCAATTTCATCAGGAAGCCAAGGATAGAAAATAAATCAAGGCGTGAGGTCTACACTGGCAAACCTAGTAGCCTCTGGTCACATTCAGAAACCTACTACTTGAAATGCAGCTAGATGGAATTGAAATACGCTATAAACATAAAATACACATCAGATTTTGAAGAGTTAGTACAAAAATGATGTGATACATCTTTTCAGTAATTTTACATTGACTAGATACTGAAATAGTAATGTACTGGAGGTATAAGATTAAATAAACTGTATTATTAACATGAACTTTGAATATTTATGTTTTATTTCTTAGCTGTGGTTTCTAGAAAATTTTAAATTACATATGTGGCTAACATTATAATTCTTGTAGACAGTTCACGCTGCTGCAGATGAAACTTTTACGTTCCTTCTGGTATGATAGTCTATGATAAGATTTCACTGTTCAAGTATAACTAGGTCTTGCATGCTTGTGGGAGTAATGTGAAACTCTGAAAATTGAGATCCAAACAAAGAAGATTGACACTAAATACTAAGCTGATATTAATTACCTCAAAATACAAAAGAATGTTATAAGCATCAACACACATGTTGGGAAAATGAAATTTAAGTGCATTACTTAAAAGCATTTGGATTGACAGGATAAAAGAAAAGTTCATGCCCAAGGTAAAATATTCTTTGCTGCAATTACATTTTCAAGAAAAGGGTGAACATAATTTGACAAAAATTAGGTGTCTCATTGTTTTAGTAATTTAATTGTTTTAGAAGACACTCCCTGGCATAGGGAAAAATAAGTCTCATGAAATTACAAACAGCAATGTATCATTTTTCTCAACTAAACCAGAACTGGCAGGGTAACATGGTCAGAGAGATCCTAAAGTATTTTATATTATTTCCAGAATACAGACAGGACAGTTGAGTTATAAAATGTAGAAGCATTTTATCCTAAATTATAGCTGAAAGGTGAATGCTTGGGCAACAGGTTATAAGAACAGAGAGACATTCAGGTACAATAAAAGAGAGAAGGAAGCAGTTAGGGAAAGGAGACAGTAATTCTCTAAGACTGAAAGAAGGCTTCCATACTAGACTCAAACAGGCAGTTTAAATCTAGTTGGCTCCACTCCAAACGCCATGTTCTTCAGATATATATATAGATATAGATATAGATATATATATATATATTCACATTGCCAAGTGAGTAATTTACAGCTGCTTCCTTATAAAGTACACCAGAGTACATATTTGCAAAGCTATACTTATCTACATCCCTTTTACCCTCCTAACTTTGTCTCGTATATCTCCTCTGTGTAATTTATCTGAAGTATTTCTACATGAGCATATTTTAGAAAATCTAACACTGCATATAATATCAATACACTTTGCAACTTGAGGGGTTTCTTTCCTTCTAATTAACAAATGAGAGTTATATGCAACTATCAGGATTCAGGCACACAGGTAAAATTTTGATGATAAACACTAGAATCCCAAATTTCTGTCAAGAGAAGCACCTTCCCTGATAACCCATTTAAATACTGACTTAGGGAAATTCATTACAATTCTGTATAGGCTTACCTCCAATATTAGAAACATGCCTCTAGGCTCATTTATACACAAATTTCTTATTCAGCATCTCAGCTGCACTGGTTTCCACACAGAAATGAGCAGGTACAAACGGTTAGGGCTTCATAATGAGTCAACATTAACATAATTACTTTCCATTTCATCTATTACGGTACACTGTTTGACTCTCTCATTTCTTTTCATTTCAATCATTCCTTTAGAACACCCACAAGGCCCTGTTAAAGAAATGAGACTTAAGAGGCTATGCTATAGAAACTGAGGTGAGCTAAATAGTTTTGTAATTTTCCCTGAGAAATGATCAAACATTCCGCAGTAACAGAAATGGTGCCATTTTGCACTCTACTACAATATTTCTATCTCTTAAAATAATGTATGCAATTAGATAACAACATGAAAGTTATTTACACTGCCATCACAAAATCTGAGCATAAAATAAGCAGTCTAGTTTGCTTCTTAACAAACAGACCTTAATCATCCAAACTTGCCACTGCTGAAATATTTTTGGAAGAGCATTTTTTTTTTTTGGACAGCGAAATTATCTCTGGGGATAGTTTATCCTACAACATATCTCATTGCTTTATATTTTAAGGCCAGGATATGATCAATCCAGTCACTCATTTATAAATTTTAAGGCAAAAAAAATGCTATTTCCAAAGACTATTTCTACATTCAAAATATCAAGATTTAATACCACCAAGAGTGTTCAAGACAAACATTACTGGAGTTCAAATATAAGCACAGAGCTCAGCACAGAGGAACTAGCCAGGCAGCTTACTTAAATTCTCAGTCAGAATCTCCCATATTGAAATTTAAAATATTGTAAGGTCAACTGCCAAGCACATACTGAGAAAATCTGGTAAATAGAAGTATGTGAAATAGTAGCATGGTACCTGATGAGAATTAAGGGATCAGTAGACAAATATATTATGTTTGTACTGTAGAAAACAAAAATTAAAATCATATATGCAAAAACTAAGAATAGACACAATTTTGCTATACTGACAATAATTTTTCCAATAACACAATAATCCTGTATGTATGTCTTTCTACCCAAAATACTCAAAGAATATCACTAAAAGAGAAATTAGATTTTAATGATGACCTGGCAAACCATTCTTCTGGATATAGCAGAGGCCCTGGACTCATGAATTTATACAGTAGCTATGTTTGCTTGCACAAAACCAAAACAGTACAGCATGGCTTGAAGACCACACCTCTAGGTGAGCTATTGACAGATGGCATTGAAAGGAGTCAGTTTTATTTATGGACGTGATTCCTGGTAAGCTAACTATACTGAAGTGGATGCTACACACCCATGTGTATATGGGTGGCACTAATCGGGCATAATGGGTTATAGGAAAAAAGAAAAAAAAACAGGAAGACATAAGACTTCACAGGTGCAACTTTCCTCTCAACAACATGAGTACTTGAATACAATCAATGTAATGAGAATAGTCGACATGCCAAGGACAAGGGGAATTCCATATGATCCCACCACTAGATGACTAGTTACTGGTACTCCTTGTCTACATGGGTAGGGAAAAATCAGTATCCCTCAGGGATTAGCTCCAACATATGTTGTCTATTCCCAAGTCCGCAGCCCTATAATCATGTATATAAAAGAAAAAAATTAATGGATACAATAGGGTGTGTGTGTGTGTGTGTGTGTGTGTGTGTGTGTGTGTGCGTGTAACAGTAAGAGAATTCATGAATTTGGGAGAAGGATGAATTTGGGAGAAGGGACATAGGAGGAGTTAGAATAGGGGTTGAAGAGATGTAGATGCAATATCCATGTATGAATTTCTCAAAAAAATTATCAAAGTTAAAAATGGAAGACCTGAAGTTGGGAGCAGACTGATAATCAGGAAATATCTTAGGGGAAATAAATAGGTTGTATGCATTTATGAAATGCTCAAAAATAAAATAAAATTGTGTGTGAATAAGTTTCATTAATTTCTAAAGACAACATAGACATTTTTATAACCAAATCCAATTCATCTTTATATTTAAAGACATCGAATCAAAATTTAAGCTAGCTATTACTCTAGGCACTATTCTAGCCACTGAAAGAGAAATACAAAAAAAAATCTTGCTTCTATCTAAAAAGTGTTGATTATTTACCTCTTATTTATGCATAGGAAGACCTGGTCATTTAAGCGAATTGGGGAGATCAGAACTCAGATCCAATCCATAATGTATTAAAATTCTTATGTAGTTACTGGTGTTTTGTTTTGTTTTGTTTCAGTGTTGTTGCTTTCTTTTCAACCATAAGGATTCTTCATTTGACCTTGAAGTTTTTTAATAGCTACTCTTTTAGCTATACACACAAATCAGTAAGTAATAAAATATAAACATGTTCAAACATGAAGATATGTATAAAGATCATTTGGAAACTGGTCACTTCCTAACATGCTTGATAGATTGTATTTTCATATTCACATTTTACTTAATTAAATGATAAAACAATTAAGGGTGAAATATTAATTAATGCCTTCTCTGTGACATCATTTGTCTGACAAAACCAAGAAAAAGGATAGAGTAGCTAGGGACTTTAGTTTTCCTCAGTTCCAACTCTAGTATCTCCATTTTTATGTTAAATACACCTTTAATATTGCTTCAACTAAAATTAATAATGTGCCTGTGATAGGAAGATGAGAAAAACAGAGCTATCATGCAAAATAATACTTTGCAGCTTTTTTTCTATTCTGTAATGAATATAAAGAATCAGTCTAGGTCAGCCTGATTAGTTAGCCTATCAGAGGAAAGAACAGTTAGTCATCAATTATATTCATTAAATTATGCAAAATCTGGGGCTGTTTTGCTAATAAACTAAAGTATAACAAGGTATGTAATTATATGGAAATCAATATAGCTTCGAGATTGGTCATTTATCATGAAAAATACATTGCATATTCTAACAGCATTTTATGAGTACCTTAAACTATTGTTAACAAAAATCCTCTAAATTCATTAGATTATATAATCATACCAGAAAGAACTTAGATCATTGTCTTAGTCAGGGTGTCTATTCCTGGACAAACATCATGACCAAGAAGCAAGTTGGGGAGGAAAGGGTTTATTCGGCTTACACTTCCATACAGCTGTTCATCATCAAGGAAGTCAGGACTGGAACTCAAGCAGGTCAGGAAGCAGGAGCTGATACAGAAGCCATGGGGGGATATTCCTTAGTGGCTTGCTTCCCCTGGCTTGCTCAGCCTGCTCTCTTATAGAACCCAAGACTGCCAGCCCAGAGATGGTCCCACCCCCAAGGGGCCCTTGATCACTAATTGAGAAAATGCCTCACAGCTATATCTCATGGAGGTATTTCCCCAACTGAAGCTCCTTTCTCTGTGATAACCCAGCTGTGTCAAGTTGACACAAAAACTAGCCAGTATAATCATAAATTCATGTCTGGCTTTCATGGCCATAGGTAAAATCCCATCACTAACAATAGTGGAACAATTACAAAATCTAGATTGCTAATCAGGCATTGTGTTTGTCCACCACCTTTCAATGAACAACAGAACTATTTCTATAGATCTTTCTGATATAACATTAGAATTGATTACATGATGAAAGAGCAATTACTTCAGGTTCTTCTCATTGGGAAAATTCTAAAATCTAAAATTCTAAAATCATAAAACAGGAATTTCCACACAAAACAATAGTCTTGTGGGATTTGGAATGCCCTTTTGCAGTCACCACTCTCAGGAGCCATGTAAGAGAGGAGAGACTCTATTCTTTGTTTCAGGTGGACATTGTTGAGAGCATTAAATTGGTTTATGTAGTGAAAGCACTTAGAAACTAGCATGTAATAATTATTCATTATTGCTGGTTTTTTTCTTAATTTCTAGGATATTTACTATGGATTTATCTGTTCCCTCAATACTATATTCATAAACATTCTTTTGTTTGTCCTTTCACTAGAGTACTTTTAATGTACAGGTAAAATGCCCCATTTCTTTCTCAACAGATCAAAAAGTAAAATATAAAATTTTCCTTGAAATAGATAACATTGAGCTTATTTTTTTTATTCCTTATTTACATAGTAGAAGAAAATAACTAACTCTACAAAGGTTTGGATTGACCTCTCACGTATGCAACAACACATGTGCATCCATGATAGCATGTACACACAAAATAAAGAAGGAAACACAATTTTTCAAGATAGAATAGAGAATATAGAACTTTGGGCATTATGTTGATTTTGATGTATATGGGGACAGCAATATGTGAAATTTTTTTAAATATATTAATTATATATAACTAATTATTAAAGAGGAAATGTAGAATAACAAGAAGCTTGAGGAATGAAAAATATGACAGCTATTTCAAAATAATTCTTAATACATCTCAGTTTGTATGCAGCAAATAAAAATAAATATAAAATAACAAGAAAAAGTAAATATATATATAGATAGATAGATAGATAGATAGATAGATATAGATATAGATATAGATATAGATATAGATATAGATATAGATATAGATATATATGGCAGTACGAACAATATAAACCTAAAGGGATGTGATCTTCACCTACAATCAATACTTCCCCCATTGTTTGCAGATCATATACAACTGTATGTTTTTATTTATCTCAAAGTAATTTGACATGAACTGTTATATACCACTTCTAACATTTTCACTTAAAAATCATTTTATACTTTACTCTTTAAGTAAAATGAGAACTAAACATTTCCAAGCCCAGTAAAACCCCAGAATAACTGCCAAGAGCATATTTATAAGGTCATTGAAGAGTCACTAATATTTATCCAAAAATATATTATGCTACATATGCAAGTGCAACATGATATAAAAATATTTCAGTGGTCTGCTCATACAGGCTTGGCAATTAACTACCCAGAAGATTTTGTAACTAGCAAGCCCAAAAATTTTGCCAAACTATCCTCTTCTATAGGATATTTATTTTTTCAATTTCAGCATTGCCTTGGAGACAAAGGTAATCTCAGTGATAGAGTACTTGCCTAGCAAGTGAGAGGCTCTTGGTTTCATACTCATCACACCCTCTCCCTCTTTCTCTCCCTCTTCATCTCACCTCTCCAAATCCTCTGTCTATCCCACCTCCTGCCTCCCTCTATCTCTCTCTCTCACACACACACATATAAATTTTCATATTAATATTCGTATTTATGTGTTTCACTCACTAGTCCCTCATCCAACAATTATTCTATATATCACTAATGGCTAAATTACATTACATCTGCATTTGATGTACACTAAGGTCATCGCAACTTGATTAACTGTAATAGTATTTGCCATGGCATTTTAACATATGGTGGGCAGGGCAACAACAATTGTAGGTTGTTATAAAATTAATATATGAATGTTGAAAGGTAAAATGTATGTAAAGAGATAATGTAAAAGGAATATATATATATATATATATATATATATATATATATATATATATATATAAACATATTATCCAATGTACTTCCAAAAAAGGTAGGGAAAACTGGTCTACATAGCAAGACTGAGTCTCTCATATACACAAAGATACATGCACATGCATGCACACATATACACAGATATAATGCACATACAGAGGAACATAACACATACAGCTACACACACACACACACACACACACACACACACACACACACACACACACACCATGTAATTAACACACATCCAAGCAAGAAAAATATTAAAAATTTCATGCATGGTCCAATATTGTCTAACAGATCTAGTAAGGATACACTATTTAAGCGCTGGTGGTTCTAGGAAGACAATAATGGACTAGAAAATTTATCACCTATGTACATCAGAATAAAACTTATTATTAATGATTGTGGCAATCTTGATATTAAAAAAAAAAAACCTCCTATATTCGATTTGCATGAAAAAAATAGCAAGCACAAGGATGCAAAATACCTAGCTATATATGACTGTTGCTGGTTTATAAAACTGCTGTACTATAGTTTTATTATTATCATACTGAAACTATTTATTAAACAAAATTTAACTGTAAAACAATGTAATGTGGGATTTTCATGAGGAATTCTAGAAGAAGGCACTGTTAGCAGTGAAGACAATGAATGTTAAGCATGTTAAAGACCTGGACAGCCTTCTACTGGAACAATATGTCACAGTGGTAGGAGGTTATATTAAATTGACCTTGACTAGGCCCAGTATAATGCTGTTTGCATTTCACTTTTTAACAAAACGTATAGAAAGAAAATAAATTAAAAATAGGTATACCTGGAAGTATAAGTCTGGGTTTCTCTAAGTATGCTATAGGATATTCTTATAACAATAAGACCAGCTAAAATATTTTTAAAATTAGACAATACTTTGATATTGATCTCAATGAGACTTTTTCTAATATTTTATACCTTTATTCCCAATAAGGATATTATTATTAAGAAGTGATGCCTTCTTAAATTTCTACTGTTCTTTCTTTCTTTTTTTTTTAGATTTATTTTATTTATTATATGTAAGTACACTGTAGCTGTCTTCAGACACTCCAGAAGAGGGCGCCAGATCTCGTTACGGATGGTTGTGAGCCACCATGTGGATGCTGGGATTTGAACTTATTGCCTTTGGAAGAGCAGTCGGGTGCTCTTACCCGCTGAGCCATCTCACCAGCCCCCTCTACTGTTCTTTCTTAAGAAGACAGAATTGTGCTTTCCTGGTCCCTGAAATCAAATATAGTTCTCTGGTGTATTTTGGCCAAGGGAACACGAGTATGGTATTGAAGGGTGGTACTTCCTAAATACACAATAAGATATCACTCAGTGTCCTCTTTCTTTCACTATGTAGTGGAGCCTAAGATCATGCCCAAGCATAACAGGAGCCAGAGAACCTCTGAGATACATGAGATTTTGAGATTAACATTGAAGTTTATACTTAGCAATTTTCATTGATAGCACAATCTACATGTTATTTACATCTACACATGCAGATCTACCTCCTGCACTGAGACTTTTCCAAAGTAGTCCTTTGGTGAGTGTTTATTTTAATTTGCTGGATGGTTTTTGTTTGTTTGCTCATTTGTTGCTTTTGAAGTTTTGTTATCTAACATACCATAAATAGTGCTTGGCCAGTTTAGATGTTGTAAGGGCTTGAATGTGACATGTGCTTGGGTGTTGTTCCCCAGCTGGAGGCAGTTTTAGAAGTTACAGAATTTGGGGGAAGTTGAGCCTAATCTAGAAAGAGTTAGCCACTGGATGAAGAAGAATATTGTTGTGGGGAGAGAGGAGTGGGTGTTTGAAGGATATAATTCGGCCCTCTTCCACCACCCAATTTCTCTGCTTCTTCGTTTGGTGCCAGGAAACAAAGAGCTGCGGCAGACTCCCAGATCCACAGATGAAGCCCCAGCTGCCATGGCTTCCTTGCCATAATGAACTTTTTCCTCTCAAACTGTGACCCAAAATAAATTCTTCTTCCCTTAACATGATTCTTTGTGATATTTTACCACAGCAAGGAAAAAGTAGCTAACACAGATGTTAAAGTACATTTAATTCTCACAAGTCTATAAGATAAACTCTATTCTTACACAGTTTTACAGATAAGGAAATGGAACCATATGGGGATTAAGCTGAAATTGTTCCCAAGTGCCCACAAATAGTAATGGTGAGGCCAGAACATGAGCCCAGCTATGACTTCACAGCCAATTCTTTTAATTGCCAAGTATACATGGCTTCAAGTTTTCAGGAAAAGGGCACACAAGCAGGCAAGGAAAAGGTAAACATAAATATCTATGAGGATGACAATTCAACAGAGAACTATGAGAAGTGGGAGCCATTTTACAGTGAGAAGGTGGTAAAAGCATCTTTGAGTAAGTAACACTTAAGCTGAGACCTGAGAATCAAAAAAGAGCCCT
Organism: Mus minutoides; assembly: GCA_902729485.2. NCBI lineage: Eukaryota > Metazoa > Chordata > Mammalia > Rodentia > Muridae > Mus > Mus minutoides. The sequence continues at coordinate 636,234 of LR753374.1, forward strand.
GCATGTAATGAGCCAAGGGAAAAATATTACAAGAAAAGGTAGGAAAACGGATCATATGTGTTTGATAAAATAGCTATAGCTCACTCATTTATTTACTAATATCACAATAACCGCTCTGATTATCAAAAGGGAAATAGAGTGGAAGATTAGAAAACTCTATGATTTAACAGTGAAATCAAAATCATAAGAACTAAAAAATTTCTGAAACTTATGAGATAATTATAAATGAATAATGATATGAGCTAAGATATGATATTGTAAGTTAACTCCAGAAAATTAAACTTTCTACCATATCTTACTTCAAGTAAGTTATCATGGCAAATGCATACTTTGATTTTTGAAGAGAGAAAGAAAACTATAGCATGGAAAACTTCACACCATTACCAAACAACCATTGATTCTATCCATATATGAAAAATATCAAATGAATACTTGTATATACCCAAACATAACTCCTGTTTTCATTTGCTGGTGATAGCAAAGTTTTCTACCAAACAAAGAAATACCTTGCTGGCAAGAGAAAATGAGGCCAAAGTATTGAGAAAAGCAGAGATGAAAAAAATATTAGTTTTTCAGAGGCTACCTGACCTGGGATGCTGTAACCATTCTAATTTCAAATAGAGCATGCCCCTCTTTGTAGTCTTCTGTTCTAACATTTTCTCATTTTTAAATCAAATTGCGAAATAGCAAGAGATACAAGTCATATAAAGAATGGGCTTCACAGTCTGCAGTAATTCTGAAAGAATAAAGCATACTTAACACTAATGTTTGTCTTTGTCTTTCATTTTACTTAGTCTACCACGGTTTTGTTCCTCTCAAACAACTCTTTTCCCTTTCTGTTAAATATTACTCCTCCAGATCTTTTGAGGTGTTCTTTTTGTTTTTAACTTTACATGTTCAATGAACTTGGATTATGGCTTAATAAAATATAACAGACACAATAATCTTCCTTTGAAATAGCATCCTTAACTCTATCAATTTGCTATCCACAATATCTCATATAAGCTCTCCATTTTCTCTCTCTAAATGCTTAGTTATTTCTCCTTTCCTCTACAATGAGATAGATGTTTTCAAAGATAATATATAGCTCAAAAAATTCAGAGGAGGCAGCTCAGTCCATAAAGTGCTTGCTGTGCAAACATAAGGACCTGTGTTTGCTCTCCAGGACACACAGAAAAAAGCTGGTCGTGTCTATTTGTAATCTGGTGCTGGGAAAGAATAGCCTGGGACAGTCAGACCAATCTAATCAGCCAGCTACAGGCCAATAAGAAAACAAAACAGACAAACAGTTCTTTAGAAGAGCAATAGGCCAAAGTAACTTCTGGACCCCACACAAATGCAGTCACATGTACACACATGTGCATACAAGCACATAAGGATTGACAAAAAAAACACAAAGCAACAGGAACACTAGTTAACCTTACTTACAAGCTACTACACTATAGGTATTTATTAAAGCTATAAGACTACATCTTTTGATTAATATAGATTAGCTATTACCTAGCTTTTTGCCCCTGAAAATGTTCTGTTTTAATACATCACTATTTTATACAAATATTGAACCAAGAAAATTAGTCCACAAATGTGCTTTTTAAAATATGGGCTTAATGAAAATACATATGTTTCATACATCATTAATAGCTATTCTTTTTCAAATATTTAGTCATTTCCCAATGTAATTCAAACATTAACTCTTTCATCCCATACCTTACGCTACTCTAGTTTCAGCTATACAGCTCTATATGTGCACAAGGTACTTTCTGTTCCTTCACTAAGAAAAAGTGATTGGCTAGAAGGAGAACAACAATATGAACTAATCAGAACCCCCAGAACTCGTGTCTCTAGCTCCATATGTAGCAGAAGATGGCCTAGTCAGCCATCATTGGGAGGAGAGGCCCCTTGGTACTGCAATCTTTTTATGCCCCAATACAGGGGAACGCCAGGGCCAAGAAGTAGGAGTGTGTGGGCAGGGGAGCAGGGAGGGGGTAGGGGGGAGGGGATTTTCGGGATAGCAGTTGAAATGTAAATTAAGAAAATATCTAATAAAAAATGCTGAAAAAAAAAAAAAAAAANGCTGAAAAAAAAAAAAAAGAAAAAGTGGTTGGAACAAACCATGTAGTACGGTTTAATATGTCATCAGAGCAGGCATGTGCCTGTCTGTCTCACTTAGTCTAAGCCAATCTCCTCAACTGAGACCAAGTGAGGGAATGAGAAAAACAAAATGTTCAGTCCATATGGAAGAACATATACTGATTATGACTCAAAGGGCAGTTAGTTGACAGTAGCTAACTGATATTCATATATACCCTCCTATCCTCTACTAATAATGAAATTTTTGATCATTAAATGGTTTCTTATGTTGTAGCTGTATTAATCAGTATTTCGATAGTGTAATGCCTGAGTTAAAAAAGAGGGAAGGAAAGGAGGGAGAAGAGGAAGGTGAAGGGAGAGGGGGAAGGAAAGGGAAGGGAGGGAAGGAAGAAAGCACATTTTAAGGAAGGAACTATTACTTTGGCTCAGGTAACATGATTCAGTCTTTAGTCAGTTGACTCTATTGCTTTTAGGAATAGGGCAAGAGCAAAGAATACCACAATATTGTAACTGTGATGGAAAGAAGTTGCTCAACAACTTTTCCAGTAGCTGGAAGAGCGAGACAGATCCTGAAGATGGATTGCTCAATGATCTATTTTCAACCGGGCTCCACCTCTTACTTCCTATCAAATAATACCAATGATATACTAAATCCACAAAGATCAGCCCCATAAGGAACCGATAATTTCCAAAAAGCTCATTAGCTGGCAACAACACCCAAATACATGAGTCTAAAGGGAACATTTCATATTGACACCACACCACTAGCATTAACCATTTAAACAACGCTATTTTACATTTATTTTGCTTCAGGTAGTTATGAGATATAAAAATGCATATAAAATCTAAGTTATGAAGATGACATGATAAAACTCATGACTGTGTATTCTAATGTAAAACATTATTAAAATATAAAGATTATAACAATAGTAGAAAAGGATTTCATTGACTGTGTATGTTCATATCAGCACCCAGGAGGCAGACTCAGGTTGCTCTTTATGAGTTCAAGGCCAGCCTAGTCTACATAGTAAGTTTCAGAAAAGTCAAGATTATGTAGAAAGACCCTGTCTCAAAAACAGACAAAAGAAAAAAAGAACAAGATTTTATGAGGCAAAACTTTAAAAGTTATAAATTTAATCCTTATATACATATGTGTATGTATGTTTAATACATATTAAGTGGTATAAATAAGACTAAACTTTATAAAAGATATACATGTAATAAAATGTGGAAATTAAAATTAGGTGAGAATTAAAATTAAAAGATAAAAAGTACAAAACATCCTTATATAATGGCCAAAGAAAATGGAAAAATAAATTTAAAATAATAAATATGTATATCGTTAACAGACATAACAAGCTGAAGCTCTGGTTTCCAGTTTTGTGATTTTAGTATAAATAATTTGCCTAGAAAACAACCTAAGAATTTCTATAAAAATATATCATTTGTAGCTGCATTCTTTTTTTTAATTTTTTTTCCTCTTTATTAGATATTTTCTTCATTTACATTTCACATGTTATCCAGAAATTTTCCCTTACCCTCCCGCGTCCCTGCCCTGCTCCCCTACCCACCCCCTCCCACATAATGGCCCTGGCATTCCCCTGTTCTGGGGCATATAGAATCTGTATGACCAAGGGGCCTCTCCTCCCAATGATGACCAACTAGGCCATTTTCTTCCATATATGCAGCTAGAGACATGAGCGCAGGGGGAACTAGTTAGTTCATGTTATTCTTCCACCTAGAGGGTTGAAGACCCCTTCCGCTCCTTCTTAAGGGGAAAAATAGTAAAAAAAAAAAAAAAAAAAAAAAAAAAAAAGAGGAAAACCTAGATATCTAATAACCCATAAGTTTTTTGAGATATTTGGTTTAGAAAACGATATAAAATACTTACTACTAGTAGAAGAAGAGAATGTTTACATTACATACAAGAAAGACTTAGCACACTAGAAGATATCTTTCATTAAAAGAGGCACCTGAGCAAATCAATTGTGTTAGCTGGCATGCAGTATCCAATTGTCCAATAGTACACATTCATTGTGAACCTTTCCATAAATAATTAGAGGATAAAATCATGGTTAAGACTCAACTCCTCCCAAGTGCAAAGCAACTGACATTTTTCCAGAATCACTCCTGAGACATGTCTTTGAGAAAAAAAAAAAAAGTGGGGGGGGGGGGGGGAAAAGTGTCCTGAAAATTTTCTGTCGGCAAATTAATCTAGTACAAATCTTACAAATCCACAGGCTGTTATCATCTCTTCCTGACTACATCAGCCAAAGCTAACAACACGAAGCATCCATGTGTTTGATTTTGAAGCACTATGGCCATGAAGTTGGACAATGGTACTACTATTTGTAGCACAAAGAGCAGATGGGAAGATGTTCCCAGCTACCAGACTTGTTTCTGTTTTACTCTTCACATCTATACCTCAGCATTTCATTTCCAAATACTTGATCACTTAAGAACATGCAATCTCCCTCATGTGTGGTCTTGTATTTTCAATGGCTGGTGCTCAGTTAAATTTCATCTGTTTGAAATGTTTCCCGTTACAGGGCATTGCTTTTAGTTTCCCAGTCTACAAATAAATGGAAAAAATATGCCTCAAAACTATTTCTAAGTAGTAATTTCCATTGCATTGACAATAGAGATTCACTAGATTTAAGTACGATCCCATATATAAAATTTAAATAAATTACTAATATGATATCCCATCTTCATCCTACTGAAAACTAGACAAGTTGATAATAATAAGATTGTAAATGAAATTATAAAGGAATAATAGTTTCCTATTTTGCCTTTGGATCAATAAGATATAGAGCATGTGACATAATTAGATTACTTATATCTAAAAGAACTATTAACAGTTCCTTCACCCTCTCTACTACATCAAAAGTAGAAAATATATTTCTTGTTTTGTGAATGAAATTGATCTAAGTTAATAGTTTCTTTTGCAAAATAAGACAAAAATGGATTATTTATTATGTTCATGGTTGTTATATAATAAACGTGATGAGGAAATAAAAGATTATACACTCTAACTCCTTTATCATTTTTTTTCCTTTTTCCAAATTTTAAGTCAAATACATGTTCAGTAAGGGAGATTTAGACAAATTTAAAAAAAAAAAAAAAACAGCAAACACAAAAAGACAAAAATAAAAGTCTACATAGGTTCTCATCTGGAGAGAACTTTTGTTGCTATTTTCTCACATACCCTTTTCTTTTTGCTCCTACACATTTTTAAAAATTGATTCCATACTATATACATTTTGTGTGTAATTTTACCTTCACTCCCAGCCTCTTAGTGGTTCTGACAAGAGAATGGTAGGATATAGTAAATCTGTTTCTAATTTTCGAAAGATTTTCTTAATTTTCCAGCAATGCTTTGTTCATTTAAAATATCTCTAATGATTTCTAATGTAAGCAGAAAGTCTCTCAGGATCCCTTCCTCTAGTGCACGTCATTCCCTCAGGTACAAACGCAGCAGTCATGAATGTCAACATGATTAGCTACTTATCTCTCTGACAATAAATTTTACTATGTATTCTCAAAAGCATCAAAACTACCCTTGAGTTAACACACTCTCATTTATCAAACAATTCCAGGGAACAATTGCTAGTTCAACTTCCTCTAGGTATCACATGCATAGTCAACATCAAAGAAGAAGGTACTTGGAAGTTAGAGTAGAGAAGAACACATTGTTCAGAAAATCAGATCCAATAGTCTACAGTTTTGATTCTGTCATTACATGACTATTATTTTACCTAGATGAAATAAATTTACAATAGACTATCATTTCATATGAATTGGATGGATTTCTATGGCCATAAAGTCTCCAAAGTCCCATCTTCTATAAATTTTATCTTGTTAATAGACAGAAGGTCTCATTATATAGTGCTAAGTGGACTGGTCTATACATGAACCAAGGAGGGATTCAATTCACAGGAGTCCATTTTCTTCTGCCTGCCTCTCAGGTACTAAGATTAAATGTATGTGCTACTATAACTGGCTTATTTTCTGAAAACTGTCTTTTATGATCTACATGTTATCAAAATAATAGTATAGAAATTTTCAGAGTCAAGACTAAGAAATCACAACCTGATGTTTGTATGCTTTTGATATTTAAAAGCAGTCAAAACAATGTATTTGACAGAAAAAAATAAAACAGACAAGGAGATTTTGTCTGATATGAGTCTTGTGTGTGGGAGAGTTGCTTGTGTACATAAATGGCTTATAAAGCTTCAGAAAAAGAGTACAATGTATCCTTAAAGTGATTTTTTAAAGTGCAAACACCATTTTAAGAGCAAAAAGTCAGACCCAGTATTAGTGACAGAAAATTGTCAGTTACAACCAGTTTCTTTCTTTCAAAGCCTGCAAAAGCTATGCACAGAGACACATAGGCTTACAATGACAGAAAGATCATTGATATTAGACTTAATATTGAAAAGTTACATTTCATCCATAAAGAAATTTGAAAAATTCATCATTAAAAATTAAGCGGTATTCATAATTCCTTGTAGCGTTTGTACTAAAATTTTAATCTTTAACATAATAGTTCCCCATTATAGACTTGTACTTTTCTGTTTCGGTAATGAATGTTCAACAGCACTATGTGAATGCTAACTGGAAAAACCATACCAATAAGCAATTTGTGTATTTTAGACCACCTGTATTATAGTAGGTTGGTACAGCTGTTCTATTTCATTATAAATTCTTGTTAATCTCTTACTGAACCCAATTTATAAAGCAAAGTTTGGCATAGGCATGTATGTATACATTGGAAGCACAGAATACAGCTAAATATTCTGCTGTCCATGGTGCCAAAAAATTCCTGGGGAAGGGGGGGGGGGTTCGTGGACTGCATCCTCAGTGGAAATAGACTGTGAAAATTTCAAAGATATGAAATGATTGGCTCAGATACCAGGGACACACACCTGGGATCATCTTTCACAGCATAGCATTTAGCCTCTTGTCTGCACAGAATTCCTGTTGTAAGGTCTGCCACAAATCACTGTGCATGCACACATCTGAAGACGTGAAACTCTGCGATGGAGACTTATGCAAAAGGTCAACAGTTCTACTGATTTAAAAAAAGACAGACAAAGGAGAAGACGAAACAAATATCCTAAGATGAACTGTTGTATCTTGAGGTTAACTAGCCTCCCTACTAAGGGGAGCCTGTACTCTCAGCATTTCCTTTGGGTTCATTATCAGAATGACAATACTAAGGGACTCCTACTTGGAAGCAATTCTATCTGAAAGGCAGCACCTTGAGCTCAATTTATATTTGTAAACAGCCCAACTACACTTGGCTTCTGATCGATTATGTGATTCCTGTTCTTATCACATGGCCCTCAAGCTACTTTCATAATCAAACTGACTTTCTCCCTGTTTTGTCACCGTGTTAATGGTTTTTTTCTAGTGCCAAGGCCTTTTGTAATTAATTTCAAAGTTCCTCTTAGCGTGAAAGAAATTTTCTGTTCACACAGCTAATCTGTTCACCTCATTCAGCTAACGGATTACAATCCCTCTGTCAACAGGCTTCTCAGAATGCCAAAATTTTCCATTCAGTACCTGACTTTCCCAATCAGTTTGTAAGTCAAATATATTCTGACAATATTACTGCCATTAAAGTAGAAAAATAGGATAAACCATCAGAATAGAACCCAGGAATAAACTTACTCATATACAGTCAACTAATTTTTTTTACAACAGTAGAATAATAAGGTAGAGAAAGAATTGTCTCTTCCTTAAATAGATACAAATAATAGAACATTATTCAGCCATGAAAAAGGTAATCCTCTTATATGCTGAATCAAGGATAAATGGGAGAATACTATGGTAACTGAAACTAGCTGACAAACACTGTAGGTACATTAACAGGTTTTACCTAAATAGTCAAATTGATCAAAGTAGAAAGCAGAATCCAGGATACCAGCAGAAAGCACTTCATTTTCAGTGATTTTACTCAATCATATTATGTGAAAAGCTTCTGGAAATATGCCATATGCAATGCCTACATAGCAATCAATATTATTTTGTATACTTTCAACTGCAGTAAAAGTGTAGATCTCATGATATGTCTTTGGGCATGATATTTACAGGCTAGCCATATTAAGTGGGAATACTGGATTGATTCCTACTTTGAAATAGGCAAGCTATTTATTTTGGAAGAGGAAAGATTCTCTTGTAGTTACTACTAGGAAGAAAAATAGTATCCAGAAAACTCAGACTAATGAGACACTGTATTAAATATTTACTGGAGCCATATACAAATTTTTTGCAGAAGATAGGGGCAATTTTGTGGTTGTCCAAAATTGTACTCATTTTCTTTATTATATTTCAACTAATGAAATAATACATAAGCAGTTTTTTAAAGATATACTTATCTTACATATTTTGTCTGCATGTATGTTAGTGCACAATGTGAATACAGTGCCTGCAGAAGTCAGAAAAGGATGTCAGACCACCATGTGGGTGCTGGAAAACAAACCATGTCCTCAAATGCTCTTAACCACCTAACCATCTATACAGCCCACACAAAACCATTATTAATATCTGTTGCAACACCTTAAAACACTGAACCATGCACAGCAGTACAAAATTAATTTTAAGCGGAGAAAGAGGTAAAAAGAAGATACATGACACAGTGTAATTTAAAATAGTAATAGATAGAATATATTATAAGGGGAAACCGTAGAAATGCTGAGCTAAGTTTCAGGTAGAATCTTTTAAACATTGTACATAGCATCCAAAAATATAATCCAATGACAGTGATGGTTCTAGTAGGTGGATTCCTATTGACGTTCCTTTTCAAACCATAATATTTCAAGTATATTTCTAAATTCCTGGCAGTAGTAGTTAAAAAACAATTACAATATTGCTTTTTATTCAGGATTTCTTTTGTTGAATAAATGACTTAATAAAAAATGTCTAGTATAGGAAAATATTCACACTGAGAACATTAAATATCATCTTTAATGGACAATTAAGCAGTACCATATTTTTGTGAACTGCAATACACATTTTAAGTAAATGTTGGAGAGAAAGGGTCAAATCATCCGTTCAGATATATTTAAAATATGAGGAACTATGAACAAAAATTTTACTTCTAATAGAAAATCTTTTTTCGCTGCAAGTTTAGAATAATGGTTATGTTTTTTGAAAGATATAAGTACTGCCACAAAGTACAGATGCATTTTGTTAATTTGATCATCAAATTCTTTATTCCTAATTCACAATCCTCTTGAGTTTAATTAATAATAGATGTGAATGTCTGTCCATTTGCTCAAAACTTATTAAATAGCCACCATTACAGGGAAATAAATGAGTCAGTAGATAAGAATGGGGTGAGTTTTCTGGTAATAATCATAGAAACTAGGGACAATAATGCTAGAAAAATAATAAGTGTACTTGAGAGCATCTAACCATACTATAACTCTAGTTATAGCAGCTTCTATATGCATTTAAGTGAGAACAGATTAAAAAAAGACATATAGTCACACATACCCATCAATGTGTGCACAGAAATGTATTCATATATGATTATGTGAATATATTTATACACAAAAATCACAGGTAAGAGTACTATAGACAAAAATTAAGTGGGATAGGAGTTGTATGAGGGAAGGTTGTAATTTTTAAAATTATAATTGAAGTAGGACTCATTTGAGCAAAGCAAAAAGGAATAATGCAGGGAGTAAGTAAGACAACGGGATATCCTATATGGTGTTTATTTAGTCTATTTATACTTAGTCTTCCGTCCTGGGAGCACTGTGTGTCCTAGCTATTCAAAAGATGAATACTATAACTAAATCCTACACCTTAACATTTTTATCATTTAGAGATAGGAGAGACAACTGCAATAAACCATCCACTGTGAAGTAAGTGCTGTGCTTAGACATTTGTTAGGCTACCACAACTTCAACTTGCCACCACAAGCAATCAGAACAGAGCCTTGCCACCATGTTTCCAACTTTCATGAAAACAACTCAGAAATGTTCTCTTCACCTTCAACCTGAACTCAGATCTTGTTGAGCACATACCTTCTAATGTTTAAATCAAATGAGAGAGAATATGAGCTTCACTGTAAAATTCTAAGCAAAGCATTGTATAGGTATAATAGTGACTCTTTAGAAATGTATCTTCAAATGTTATTATCCAGGCAGATGAGATCTTAGAATAGCCTTCAAAACACACAGTATAGGAAATTATCTTTCCCAATTACATAGGATCTGCCCTTGTACTCACTTTCTCCATTATTCACCATCAGTATAACTGACACACACAGAAAGTATAGGAAGTGAAATTTGAAGAGACAATTCTTTGTTTGATTTCCTTATCTACCATTAGAATAAATATAGGTATGGTTGTCCAAGATGTATGGTGATTGTTTTGTTTAAAAAGTAATTATTACTAATTTATACCACAGTGTTCATGGCCCTATAATCTACTTGTGGAATTTTCCACTTCCATATGTTATATGTTTTACTTTGCCACTAATTTTACTATTTTCTAGTATAATAATCCTCCAGTAAGATTCAAGGTGAAATACCCAGAACTTTTAATTTAGGAAATTTGAGACAATCACACCTAGAATGTAGTAAGTGCCAAATATACACATGTTATTTTGCCTAATTCCTGTGATCATAACCATGTAATTTACCTTGATGTCACAGCATCTCTAGGTTGTGTACCCATAAATATCAAAAGATTTGTGGCTTTCTATCTCCTTATTAAGGCAATGGCTTCCTCATTTGAAAATTATAGTCTTAAAAAGCAAGTGGTTTCCTCAAAAGATTTAACCTAGACTCAGAGCACATCAGTGCCTGACTCTAAAGAGATTTCATTTCTTATTACCCAAAACAATGACTTTTTTCAAAATGATATTGATCACTTGTTTATGTGGGATGAAATATTTTTTTAATTTTTTTTTCCATGTGGTTGCTGTGATTTGAACTCAGGACCTTTGGAAGAGCAATCGGTGCTATTAACCACTGAGCCATCTCTCCAGCCCATAATATTTTTAAATTTCAGCATATATTTATAACTTTATTTTTGGAAACTATAAAGACCCAAACAATGGTCATTCATCATCTAGAATAATCAACTGCTACACATTACTATTCCAGAATTAACTTGCCCAACAACCTGAAACTATAGTTTGTACAATGATTTATACTATAGAACAAATATTAAAATTCACAGTATTGCCAGGTGGTGGTGGTGGCACACTCCTTTAATCCCAGCACTCAGAAAGCAGAGGCAGGCGGATTTCTGAGTTCCAGGCCAGCATGGTCTACAAAGTGAGTTCCAGGACAGCCAGGGCTATACAGAAAAACCCTGTCTCGAAAAACCAAAAAAAAAAATTCACAGTATTTCATATTTAGAATATAACAATTACTTCCAGGATTAGAGACATACAAAATGTGAAACTTTCACTTACCTTTCACTTAACCAGTTGATAGAAATTACTCTATTCTTTGCATATTATGAGTACATATTATAGAACTCTTTGCTACATGGTGAATCTGGGAATTTGTCAATTAATTATACTCACATGATATACGGTTAAAAAAGAGACAAAAACTATAAATATTATAAATTTAACTTTAGATATTTTAACATGATAAGCTATCGAGAGGCGTCCAAACATGGTAAAACTGCAAAGTTGGTTAAATGTCTAAAGATATAAATGTGGGAACATAGTAAAAAGTTGGTAAGATAATGCCTTACAGCAGGAGAGAACATTCATCTTCTGAAAAAAAATATTTAAAAATCAGGCAAAATCGTTAGGGTAAAAAGATACAATTTTAAGAAACCAGAGAATCCAGAGAGGCAGTAAATGGTATCAAATGTACGAAGTAGACATTTGAGGAAAGACTTTGGATTTTGATTGTAAAATAAAGGTCATAAATAGCATTCAAAGGAACCATTAATACAGTATGCATGCAGAGATTATGTTATATAGAATGTGTATAGTCTCCTATGTTCTCTATGGCTACGCTAATGATAATATATGACATGTACTGACATTTTTTTTAAAGCTCGCTCCAGGAATAATTTAATACTCTAATACTGACAAACTGATTAAATCAGAATTTACTATATTTTTAAAGTTATTTTTATTATCATTATTAGATGTTCTTTATTTATATTTCAAATTTTATGCCCTTTCCTCATTTCCCCTCCTAAAACCCTTCTAACCCATGCCGCCTCCCCCTGGGTACCAACCCACCCACTCCCACTTCCTGGCCCTGGCATTCCCCTACACTGGAGCATCGATCTTCATAGGACCAAGGGTCTCTCCTCTCATTGATGTCCCACAAGGTCATCCTTTGCTACATATGCGGCTGGAGCCTTGAGTCCCTCCATGTGTACTCTTCGGTTGGTGGTTTAGTCCCTGGGAGTTCTGGGGGTACTGGTTCATATTGTTGTTCCTCTACTATATTATATAGATTTTTGTGATCTGACCATATATACATTAATATGTAGGATTACTAATGGTATGATTTTAAAATGAAAGGACCATTATATACTATGTTTAATTTGATTAGTCAAAAATATCTTAGAAAAGCAGTGTTGGTACAAGCAATAATGAGCTTATTGACTGGTAGAGCATTAAAATGATCCACCTACTTAGAAAAGTTTTCATCAGTAAATGCTTTCTTAAAATACTTAGAATAATTATTAGAATTAGTTTACTTTATACTAAAGGATAAGAAGAGTGATATGTTTTACTGTGCATGCTTCTGTATTTTTTTTACCTTTTTAAATAGACCTAATACTTTAGAAATAGAAAAACTAAGCTATAAAATAGTACAACATTAACTATAAAAATCTTCAAGCAGAGCATGGTAGTGCTTTGCTTTAATCCCAGCACTGGGGAGGCAGAGGCTGAGTCAGCTCTGTTAGTGTAAGGCCAGCCTGGTCTACAGAGTGAGTTCCAGGACAGTCAGGGCTAAACAGAGAAACCTTGTCTCAAAAATCATTTAAATTAAAACTAAGAAAATAAAAACTTTCATTGTGAAATACTTTGATGTTATTTTCAGCATCACCTAATACATTTGGGACACTTAAACCTGCAATCAATATTTCTTAGTTTCTAAGGACAATATAAAATCCGGTGTATTACTGTGGTGTCTTATATATTATCTAAAAGTCTAATAATCTTATGAAATTCTCTTGCTCTCTTCTGTCATTTTTAAAATGCAATCTTAATTATCTTTGTCAGACTATAGCTGTTCTACATCCAGTATCTTTAGTACTACAGTATGTTAACATGATGGTCTTAACCATCCCCTTGAGCTAATTCTCCCCCTTCTCAAAAAGATAAAAGACTTCAGGAATTGAAAATGACATTCAAAAAAGTGGTGCTGGCATCTAGCAATTGTTGCTTCAAATAAAGATTTAAAAAAGAAGTGTTTCTGCACAATTTAACTATGGCTTGCTATAGCAAGGTTCTTTTGTGTGGACTCCAATACAACTCCCTAGAGTGTCTTCTTGCAACAAAACAATGATGTTGAGGTTCTGACAAAGAGAGCATCTCCCTATTGAGGGGGTATTACAGGATAATAGTTATCTAAGCTATATAATTTAATGAGATACATATTTAATATTAAAATATCTGTTAATCAGTTTTTAAAGCTACGATGTTCAAAACTCAGAACAATATGTAAAACATTCCTTGACCAAAGAGAATGACTAATCTTCTGCATGGCTTTGATAAGTTACAAGAAATAGGTTTATCTCAGAAGACTGGTTATGATTAATATGCAGTTCGTAAAGCTCCTTAGCTCTGTATGGTCTCTCTCTAACTGAATCTAATAAAGATAGGTCACGCATTTTTCATATTCCTTTTTCACCCATGACAGATCTCTAATAGGATTTATATGCATTTGATATTAATTGTATCGAGATGGCACCAACTGCAATAATCCTTCATTTCTTTGCCTTTTTAGAGCTATACATAAATTACAAAAGTTTCCACGTTTGTTTGACTGCAGCTCTCTCTGACAATCAACCACATTAATGACAGAGAGGGAGAGAAAGATGAAGAACCGCCTTACCTAGTTCACTGAAAGGCCAAATTATATGAAAGGCTATAACACAGCTTTGAGAGCCGTTTAGCTATCCTCTCCCTTGTGTCAGAAGAGCTCAAGTATATAAGATCACTGAAAGCCTGGCACTCTGAATTGGCGAGGAAAGGATATGCTTTTAATAACCATCTCACAGAGGAGTACTGGCAGCAACCTGATGAAGTATTGCCTTTCTAACCATCTACAGAGACAACACAGGAAATGTAAAGATGAGACAGTGCTACCTAAAATGAAAAACTGTGTGTCCTGGGGACTCGACCTAAAAGAGTGCTTAATTTTAGCTCTGAACTCTAAAGGGGCTATACTTATTTCTAGAAGAAAAGAAATGCATCTTGTGAGACTATTCAAATTAAAATTGCAGTTAAGAGCCATGGACAATTATACTTTCACATTCTATACTCCTCACTATGACATAAGGAGTAAAAATTGTCATTCTGCAAAGAGAATAGCAAGGGATTTGAGAAACTAATAAAATGTTGCTTTATACTCTATCAAAACACTTAGTTATCAGTGAAGAAAATCCAGTGGAAAAAGGAAAGTAGGTCACAAGTGTAATGATCTTTTTTACTTCAAACAGACTACATACAAATTTAGCATGTAAATGTTCTCTAATACATAGAGGTATCTTCAAAACAAGGAAATGATATAACTGCTTACACTTGCAGGATCATCTCACAGAATTAAACACAGAGAGACATAGAGATAGGGGCTATATAAGTATTGTTCATGAGTTACTGAAGAGGATACTTTTTAAAGTATGATCCTCAAGGAACAAATGAACACCAAATCAACAGTGTATTAAGTAAAAAGTAACAAGCAAACACACCATATTCAATGATAAAAGGTATATAAGACACTTCTGCTTCTGGCCATGATAAAGTAGCTGGTAGTAGACTAGCCTTCTATCTGTAAACAAGTAGAAAATCACAGAAGCTATATGAAACAACTGTTTTCAGACATTGAACAACAGGCTTCTTCAGAGGACTGTGATCCCTGAAAGAAAGGAAACAAATTGAGCCTTACAGCTATCCGGGCTGTGTGTGAAGAAGTACTTTTCACAGTGAAAGATGAGGACAAAGCTCACAGAGTACTGCAGTACTACAGAGCTGGAAATAAAAAAATAAGAGACCAGGGAGGCTAAGGCAGCTTGGATTTATGAAGCATCATACAGGAGAAGAGTAATCCCCATAGCAAAACAGTAGTAGATATCTACAAGTGTCTACTTAAGACAATGCTGACTAGCAATCTGCACATACATAGATGAGACTCTATTAGAATGGGCAAATGTCTACCAGAGAAGAATAAACTCAACTATTGCAGATTGCATGGGGCTGAGAGACATTTGTGCTGTGGTTGGAAACCCCCAAAACACCATCAGAAAACATAAACATTTACAACACAATTCTTAACAGTAGCACAATTACAGTAATAAAGTAGCAATGAAAATAAATTTATGGTATGGGAGGGTCAGCACAACATGAGGCACTGTACTAAAGGGTCGCAGCATCAGAAAGGTTGAAATCACTGCTTTAGTGACTAGTAAAAGATGAGCATAAGACCATGTGAATTTGGAAGCAGAACCTAGAATTGTGTATCCACAAAACAAAGAACTACCTGGTATCAGCAGAAGCTAAAGGAGGTAAAAATGGCTGTTTGCCTTATAGCTATTCCAGTCTTCTGGCTTTCAGAAACTAGAAAAAAATAAACTTCTCTTGTTTTGCTACCTGTTAGGGCTAACATTAGCAAGATAATACATAGATGTGAGTAGCCTTAATATCTACACTTAAAGAGACTTGTCAAACATGATAAAATTAAATACAATGCATTTTGCACCATCTTCAATTTGAATTAATGCTACAATCATTTTTTCAATGAATATACCTACTTATACATCATTTTTTCAATGAATATACCTACTTATACCCTAAAAAGCAAATAAATAACTAAATAAATAAGTTGTTTTCCTGATTTCGAATCTGCCACAGATGAATATAAAAATATTTCAATGTCTTAATGTTTCTTAACAGAGTTAAACTAGCTCACTCTTCCTTCTACTTGACCTCCAAGTTCACAGCAAACTCAGAAAGCCTATTTTATTTTTGGTTGTTCTTTTTTGAGACAGGGCTTCTTTGCATAGCCTTGACTGTTGTAGAATTAACTCTGTATTCAAGGCTGCCCTCAAACTCACAGAGATCAGCCTGCCACTGCCTCCCAAGGGCTGGGATTAAAGGTATGTGCTACCAACACCTGGCCTCATAATTTATTTTTTAATTCCTCCATTCTACATACATTAACTGAATACCTTTGTGTCTAGTGCTATACTCAGCACTAAAGTACTGATACTGTTTGGATGACTGTGCATAGGGTAAAATGCTAAAAGGTGGGAACCACTGGGAAGGGGGGTTATACCAAGAGGGTAGAGCACTCATGAATGGTATTGGCACCCTTATAGTAGACGTGAAATGGACCTTGTGTATCCCAACTGGTATTAGGATTTAGCAAGAAGGGCTCTTCTGTGAAGCATATTGATCGCTCACTAAAACCAAAAGTTTGTTAGTGTCATGCTTTGGGCTTCCTAATTACCACAACTCTGAGCAATAAATTCCTGTCAATGGTGTTACCTCATTTGTGCCATGTTTTTTACAGAAGTCTGGATCAATTATGACAGACCGATATATGAACAACATATTGTTTCTGTGTGTTTGTAACTCACCAGCTGTCTTATATCAACAGTTTCCCTCAGGACTTTCAAAACATGGCACTAAAATACTTTATAGTCCACCATATGTTTTTTTTTTAAATATACTCAAACATTATTTATGTTATGAAAGTACCTGTTACAGATTGAATGTTTGTGTCTTCCCAAAATTTAAACCTTGAACCCAAACCCCACTGTGATTGTTGTAGAAGGTAGGGCCTTTGGAAAGTAATAATATTTTTGATGAGGTCATATAAGTAGAGAAGCCATGATGAAATTTAATCACCTTATGAAAATAATATGAGATAGCAAAAATTCTCATCACTGTTATGTGATGATGCATTGAAAAAAATGGACAGTCTACATGCCAAGATGTAAGTCCTTGCTAAGCCATATATGCTAGCAGCATGACCTTGGACATTGCATACTCTAGAATTAAGAAATATCTATTATTAAACCACAAAACATATTGTATTTTCTTATTGCAGTCCAAGGTGACTCAGAAAACACATACACACAGAGCCATATGTATATATGCCTATGCATATTTATAGCATACATTATATCTTTTTCTCTAAACCAGAAATTACATTTGGCTAAACATTGAGATTCCATTTCTACCACACATTTTTAGAGTCCCTACTGTGATGTTTTGCACATAAAAAAATAGACAAAAAAAAAAAAACCAGACAATGTACAAAATAAGCCTATCATATTGTTTTTTTTAACTTAATTTATAATCCCCTAGTTTAGGGTTAAAAACAGGAATTTTTTTCTGCTCTAAATTTTCAAATTTCTGCATACTTAGCTAGCTGATAAAATAACATATGGTATGGCTAGCAGTTGAAACACTGAAGTTCCTAGTCAAAGAACAGAGATGATCTCAGCAAGATGTTCAATGATTATGTTGGCTACAGGGTGACAGCAGAGTAAAATAAATTCCCGAGACATTAGTTTCAATTAATATTATGCTTTCTGTATCAGAAATGCACTGTTTTGCAATGATTAGAGGAATCTCACAATAGAACACAAGAATGGTAGACATGCTTATGTAGTACCAAACCAGAGCCTTCGTAGCAGATCAGGAATTTACTTCTGATTCCATTCCACAAAGTCATAAGTAAGTTCCTTCGTCTATCTAATCTTCCTTTCCTTCATCTCTAAAAGAATCTGAATTTTAAAAAAAAGTGAGGATTAAATGAAACACCTACCACATATAGGAAGTACCCTTTTTTCTAATTTTTTATTAGATATTTTCTTAATTTACATTTCAAATGCTATTGCGAAAGTCCCTTCCCCCCCTGCTCCCCTGTCCACCCACTCCTACTTCTTGGCCCTGGCATTCCCCTGTATTGGGGCATATAAAGATTACAGTACCAAGGGGCTTCTCTTCCCAATGATGACCGACTAGGCCTTCTTCTGCTACATATGGAGCTAGAGACACGGGTTCTGGGGGTTCTGGTTAGTTCATATTGTTGATCCTCTTCTAGGGTTGCAGACCCCTTCAGCTCCTGGGGTTCTATCTCTAGCTTCTCCATTGTGGGCCCTGTGTTCCCTCTTATAGATGATTATGAGCATCCACTTCTGTACAAGACAGCTATATCAGGGTCCCTTAAGTAGGCACTAGCTGTCCTATGCCATAGTGTCTGAGTTTAATGACTGATTATGGGATGGATCCCCCGTGGTGGGGTAGTGTCTGTATGGTCCATCCTTTCATCTTAGCTCTAAATTTTGTCTCTGTAACTCCTTTCATGGGTATTTTGTTTCCTCTTCACAGGAGGAATGAAGTATGCACGAGCTGGTCTTTCTTCTTGATTGTCTTGTGTTTTGCAAATTGTATCTTGGATATTCTAAGTTTCTGGGCTAATATCCATTTATCAGTGAGTGCATACCCAATGACTTCTTTTGTGATTGGGTTACCTCACTAAGGATTATATCCTCCATATACATCCATTTGCCCATGAATTTCATAAATTCATTTTTATAATAGCAGAGTAGTACTCCATTGTGTAGATGTACCACATTTTCTGTATCCATTCCTCTGTTGAGGGACATCTGGATTCTTTCCAGCTTCTGGCTATTATAAATAAGGCTGCTATGAACATAGTGGAACATGTGTCCTTTTTACCAGTTGGAACATCTTCTGGGTATATGCCCAGGAGAGGTATTGCTGGATCCTCTGGTAGTACTATGTCCAATTATCTGAGATAACGCCAGACTGACTTCCAGAGTGGTTGTACAAGCTTGCATTCCCACCAGCAATGGAGGAGTGTTCCTCTTTCTCCACATCCTCGCCAGCATCTGCTGTCCCCTGAATTTTTGATCTTAGCCATTTTGACTGGTGTGAGGTGGAATCTCAGGGCTGTTTTGATTTCCCTGATGATTAAGGATGTTGAACATTTTTTCAGATGTTTCCCAGCCATTCGGAATTCCTCAGTTGAGAATTCTTTGTTTAGCTCTGTACCCCATTTTTAATGGGGTTATTCATTTTTCTGGAGTCCAGTTTCTTTAGCTTTTTGTAGATGTTGGATATTAATCCCCTATCAGATTTAGGATTGGTGAAAATCCTTTCCCAATCTGTTGGTGGCCTTTTTGTCTTACTGTGTCTTTTGCCTTACAGAAGCTTTGTAATTTCATAAGGTCCCATTTGTCAATTCTTGATCTGACCACACAGACCATTGCTGTTCTGTTTAGGAATCTTTCCCCTGTGCCCTTATGCAAAGTTCATTTCTACTTCGCTAATAAAAGTGGAAAGTAAAAGATGTGAGCAAGGACTACACATTTTGTAGTAGTCACCAGATGTCAACAAACAGGAATATCAATTGACTTAGAATTTCTACTAAAGTGTGAAAGAAGAGCTAAATGGGTACACAAATAAAGGTTAAACAAATAAAAATGTTAATTTTATAACTACAATTATAGAAACAAAAAAATCTTTGTCTTTCAATAATGAAATGGTTAACGTGATAATTATATAATCATAGAATATATGGGATGATTTCCCAAAGTGACAGAGGACTATTTCTCAGCTTACTAGAAATTTTGGAAAAATATAAGACTATAAAGAGCACCGCAGACCTTGAATTTATGATCCCCTGATTTTGCCTCCTGACTGTTTAGAAATCAGAAGCCTTCTACATTCTCTTCCCCAAGCTCTTACTTTCTTTCTCCTGAATTCACAAATTTATCTGATCTAATAATGTCTCGATTTTCCATATGACAGAGTTTTTTCTGTTAAACACTATTATTATTTTCTCCTTTTCCCTAGTACCTGCAACCAAACTCTGGAACTCTCATGCTTTCCACCCCAATTTTTCATTCCCCTAAACTAAGCCAAATAGGATCTTCCTTTATGTCAAATGGACTGCTGGGTTTTGTGGTTGTGGTTGTGTTGGCGGCGTTGGTGGTGGCAGTGGTGGTGGTAGGGGTGGTGGCAGTGGTGGTGGTAGGGGTGGTGGCAGTGGTGGTGGCAGTGGTGGTGGCAGTGGTTGTGGTANGCAGTGGTGGTGGCAGTGGTGGTGGCAGGGGTGGTGGCAGTGGTGGTGGCAGGGGTGGTGGCAGGGGTGGTGGCAGTGGTGGTGGCAGTGGTGGTGGCAGGGGTGGTGGTGGTTTGTTTTTGTTTTATTTTTTTAGGAAGACAGAGTATCAACCAAATTCTCAACACCAAGGTATACTATAGACTATTAAAAATTACATACCATATGAATATTATTGTGAAAAAACAATGATAATATGCTAGTAATTAACAATGAAAATTAGCATCCAAACACAAACCTTAATACTGTTATGCTCACAGTACTAAAATTTAAGTTCATGCTAATAATGCTGAATGCTCTGACTGGCAATTTGATTGGCTGTACTTAGGATCACCTAGGAGAGCTCTGTGCATCTGTAAGAGGATTTTTGGGTAACTGAGGTACAAAGATTGATTCATCCTGACTATAAAGAGCAAAATCCCATGAACTGGGGTCTTGAACTGATTCAAATGGAAAACACAAGTGGGGCACTGGTATTCATCTCTTTCTGCTTTGTGACTGTTGGTGAAATGAAGTAGCCACACATGCCTCCATTGCTATGCTATCCCATTACAAGGGATATCTTACAATGTGATCCAAAATAAACCTTCTTCTCTATAACTGTTTTTTTTCCAGGACTTTAATCACAAAGATAAGAAAGGTAATAAACAGAAGTTCTAGGTTCTTCACTGACTGTTCTACAAGATGAGTGTAACATGTATATTAATCTATGATTTTTTTTCCATGAAGAAACAGAAATACCAAGAAAAAAGCCAACACTATGAACATCCATCATTCTGTACATGATGGGATAAAGATGGTTGAAAAGTGAGAGCAATCAATCTCTTTCTATTCATCAGTGGTTCTACAATTTCAAAACCAGGTTTGCAAGGAAGTTTTCCTTTAACAAAAGCTGCAATACAGTCTAAACTGGATTACAATTGCTGAAAAGAACAGAGGTTTTCTTATCGTCAGTAAAATCCTATGGCTGATGAAACTATCACTGTGGTAGCAAAATTAGTTTGCATAACAGGTAGTAGGCCCTGTAGCAGCAGCATTATAAAGAGATTCTATTACATTATATTATATTTATTCATTGACAAGTATACTTTTTTTCAAAGCATCCAAACTCATTACTAATAATTTAACTAACACCTCCTTGGAGCCTAGTTTAAAGTCACTTTCATTTCGAAATCTAATAATACCAAAATAAAAAAACATTACCAGGCCCACACACACAAATCTATTTTAAAATAGCTAAAACTTAAATAAATAAATAAATAAATTAACATTGAAATGAACAAACTAAGACTAAGTCTCCAAAGTTACATTAAACTTACATACTATTGAAATTATGTTTTTATAACTGAAGTGCTAAACTAACTGCAGTGTACACGTTCATACATATCAAAGGATTCAAATTAACGAGAATATTTCATATAATATGATAGAAAAAGTATCCCCAAACCTATGTGTTATCCAAGTGGTCCCAATTTACAAGAGGATTATATCCTTAAATCTGTTTGTAAGTCAGTTGAAGGTAAAAACAAGCATAGAAAAATAAAAGCACTGGGACATCCTCCCAATAAAATAGCTTAGCCAAAATATTTAATTACCAAGTCTACACAGAACAATACATTTCAACCACAAAAATAATTCCTGACCCCTTTGGAAATGGTGGCCAGAAGGATGGAGTCAAGAGAAAACCTTGCACAGTTTGTGAGTGTGTGTGAGGGGTGGGGGAGTCTTTCTAGCTTTTATTACCACTAAGATAGCAAAAGCAACAATGACAGTGAGTTCTAGCATTATGGAAGCTGGCTCCCTGTCTGTAAATGAGCAATCAAGTATTGCTCAGAGAGAACGCAGCAAGAAAACCATGGAGAGTAGTAAATACCAGCAAACAAGCCCTTATTTCACAGCTCTGTGCTTAAAAGTAAGGGATAATAGGTTTGCACTTCATTTATGACAGGGAGCTTCCACTACTAGAAATTCCTAGAAGAAAAAGGAGCCAGCTTGCATTTGTTGCACATTCTAACTTCCATAAATAGCTATCTCAAGCTCCTATAGTAAATGGAGTAAGCCTAGCAGCTATCCTACCAGAGTGCCTGGGGAGTAGATACAGGTAAAGCAATTGAGAGTTAAGAGATCACTGACAGGCACAGCTGACCTTGGACAAATTAATTATCTTCTATAAATTTGAACCTCTTGAACTGAAGATAATGATGATCATCTTGTAAGATTACTTACATTGAGGATAGGAGGGATTCCTCTGTGAAAAAACGTGTATTTCCCACAATCCCTAAATCACATAATAAAAAGTCAGAAAGTATTATTGGAGAGTTGCCTGACAGACAGGCTGTGAAAGGGACAGAGTTTTGTATAATGAAATAGGCATCATTCCTCTCCCAGGTCATAAAGTAAACTGCCAGATAACCAAAGACATACATTCTGCAAATATAAAAAACTATCTTCCCTCCCCAAGGAATAGCACTAGGATTAAGTAGCCCTTTATCTTCTGAATCACATTTCCTATTTTTTCTCCCAAAAAAATCTTAAGCTATCCATTCTTCATGAAAATGAAACTTTTAAAAATAATATACATCTTATTGGTAGCCAGTTATTTCATTTGAAAATAAATCTCATAAATATTCATGTGAGGTTATGGGAAAACATGAAAAATATGTCCCAAATCATACCAAATATTTCTGGTACTGTATTCACTTGGCATAATTACTCTTCATGCTTTTAATGATATTAAGTTCTGAGTAAATCAAGGATAGCCATTTTCCCATGAACAAGCATAAGGAGAACCAAGTGTGGTGGTTCTCTCATGCCCTACAAAGAGTGATCCATAAATGTATGCTCCGTACTTGGAAAATATTTCATTAAATACAGCGGAAGGGAGCTAAGCAATCCTGATGGAAACTTTTAGAAAAATGGATTACAGATAGGCTGCACTGCTGAAGAATATAATGAATATCCCGTTGATGGTACCTCATCAAGATCAATTTCGATTCTTTGGAATAAAAGAGTGATGCCCTTCAAAACCATTGGAGACTGTATGTAGCACTGCTTTTCTCCCTGCAAAATAACTAAAGACTACTATATTTTTAATAGTTCTTCCTTCTCCTGTTACCTGTCACATCTTCCTGTCAATAGCACCTTTTACTTTTTTTTTTCCTTTTCAAAACATAAAATTACTCTGTGAAAGGTTGAGTTGACACCCACAAGTCTCTAAGACACATTAACTGTCTTAATTTCCGATATTTAATTTGGGACGGGAGAGGAAAGGCAGATAACACTATAAATGGTTGAAGACTGAGTTCCTGGTAGTAAGAAGGGGGTCTATGGGGAAAATGGAAGTGACATAATTGTCTTTCCCAAAGAATTAATGTAAAGACAAAGTGAGAGAAACTTTTAAAATCAGCAAACATATTGCACACGAAACCACATGAAACATGAAACAAAGGTGCTTTTTCTATTAGTCACCAAGGATGGGGGGGGCATGTAGGATATGTAATATGTAAAATTATAACAATATGCCAAGACTTTCTGGAAAACTCTATTTTTCTTTCCTTTATTGTTTTCTTAGCTTCTGTCATATAAATATCTCTACTCAACAACCAAAACAAAGAAAATTGAAGTCTGAATAAAAGTCAGTATAATATTATATGAGTCCATAAAAACTATCAGCAAGAGTATGTCTAGCTGACTATTTGCAAGAAGACATGGAGTAGAAGCAAGCATATTTTTGGCAAGCTTTAAAGCTTTTGCTAGGGCAATGGGAAGTCAGGTATGTTCAGTGTACTCATAAAGCTTAACTAAGGAATTCAGCAATAATGCAAGTCAATGAACAGGTACTTAAATCATCAAAGCATCAGAGGCGCCTCTAATAAATAAGAGAGGCGTTCATCTTTCTGTTTAAAGATTAAGCATATGAGTAGTTTAAAGTACTTTTTTAAAATGGCATACATTACAGTTTAATTTTCTTAGCAAAGCTAGTAGGCACACAAAGCCATGCTGGCCTAAAAAGTTCATAGAATAAGCCTAAAGCTATCCTCTATGGAAGGTTTGCTTATATTTGGCTAGAGTGTGGGAACATGGATTTAGAGTGAATCCCCAGTATTCTAGCTGATAAGGTGAGTATCACTATGGGTGTTTATACGAAATAAAATATTTTAAGATTAAAACCTGTTTCACATTTAATAGTCTGCATTTTTTCTAAACGCTAGACTAAGTACCTATGCAGCACTCTTTAAAAAAAAAAAAAAAAGATTTATGTATTTATTCTATGTAAGTACACTGTAGCTGTCTTCAGACACACCAGAAGAGGGCATCAGATCTCATTATGGATGGTTGTGAGCTACCATGTGGTGGCTGGAAATTGAACTCAGGACCTCCAGAAAAGCAATCAGTGCTCTTAACCTCTGAGCCATCTCTCAAGCCCAGAACAGTGTTAATTTGAAAAACAAAACCCCAAACTAAAAACAAACAAAACAAAACAAAAAAACCAAACCCTTGGGTACTGACTTTCTACTGGCCTGCCATGGCCATGAAGGTCACACATGTATTCTTAATTTTTTTCATTACTGGAGGAAAAGACCTTTGTACATGACCGCTCTCAAGAGGAAGACAATAAGGCTATCTACCCATAGATTCTGGTAGGTCATGCCTAGAGCTTAGCTTTTCCCCTTGAGATATAGATATATATATATATATATATATATATATATATATATATATATATATATATATATATATATATATATATATATATATATATATATATATATGCCTACAGTAACAAAATGTAACACTTAATGCTAAATCCTCAATCTTTTTTGTTGTTACATTATTTATTCACTTTACATCTTGATTCCAGCCCAGTCCCTCCTCTCCTCTCAGTCCCACCCTTACAAATCCCCCCAGCAGAAGCCCCCTTTGGTACCACCCTGACACTGGAGATCCAATCTCAGCACTCTTACGAGTCCTTTTAACAAATCTCCCAAAGGGCACAGTCTCGTTAATACTTATCCCTATGATACACGTGGGTTTGGGGTGAATACAGATGAAATAATAAAAATTATTTACACTTTGATCTGCCTCTTAAAGTACTTCCTTTAGATATTAATGGGAGGTTTGGAAAGGTATGCCAACAATAAATTCATGCTGACTCTTCATACAAAATCTTAATAATCATCCACTACTTACAATGTTAACAATGGGCTATTGGTGATAAAGAAACAAATATACAGTCCTTTTACATATGGATTTTCAGTACTAAAAGAGCCTTCACACACTGACAATCCATGTTCTTGGAATTGTCAGATATAAAATTAATGTCCATGATGGACATTACCAGTGTCCCTGACATGTAATCTCAGTCGCACAATTTACATGGGTCTCTTTGGATAATAACAAAGATTTTATCCTCCTACAAACTATAAGCCATATCAAGCTCATTCACTGCATGTGGTGTGAGCCTTGCTGGAACTTATCAGCTATCAATGAAAGTGTCAAAAACCCAATGCAGAATTTATTAAGAATTCAAATAAAATCCTAACCTTCAATGTGATACAGTAGTAAATAAATCATTATAATTCCATATTACACGTGTAAGAAGCTTACAAGAGGTGAACCAACAGCACAGACAACGAGCATGTGACTGATGATCTTAACAATAGATTCCATAAAGGTTAGAAAACAAATGTGTGCCAAAGTGCCAAAACGGCAGCACCTGAGAGGCAGTCTGAGACAGCAGCCATGAGATTACACTTCGTACCTGTACTTTAAAACAATCATGCATTTCCTTTCAGCTCTAAAATTAAAAACAACAATTTATCAAGACAAAAGTTTACCTGGTACAAAAGCCAGTATTGATATACCCTTTGAAAGCATATGCTACCATCATCATCATCATCATCATCATCAAAAGATTGATGAATAATTACATTAGGATGGGTATATAGCCACAAAAACATGTCATTTTACAGTCCCCTGAATACAAAAAGCTTCCTTCCTTTAAAGATGTGCTTCGTTTTATTTAACATTATATTGAAAACAGGCCTAATTTTTCAGCAAATTTCCGTTATACCAACAAAAAAAAAATAATATTTATAGAGAGAAAATAAATCTTGAAATTACTTTTAATCA
Organism: Mus minutoides; assembly: GCA_902729485.2. Lineage (NCBI taxonomy): Eukaryota > Metazoa > Chordata > Mammalia > Rodentia > Muridae > Mus > Mus minutoides. Next base: position 662,783 of record LR753374.1, read on the forward strand.
CTTCATTAAATTTAAACCTCTTTATCTTAAAAATGACAGATTTTTTTTTCTTTACACAGAAATATTACAATCTCCTATCTTTGAGGATTTCAAAAAATATATTAGTTCAAAATCCATTTCTTGCTTCCCACTGAGATTTAAATTACCTGAAACTAATAGCCTCACTGCAAGAGTTCTATTCCATGGCTTGTAAGTTGAATTCACCAGCATGACATCTTTGTTTTATATATGTAAATTCCACAGGTTTACTGTAAATTCATGACATTGACAACAGTGGTTTCCTAAAAGATTGGTCCTGCCACTGAAACAAATCCACAAACTGAGCCAGGAAGCACCCATAATTTTTCTCTCTGGCCTATTTTATTGTGGCAATCATGGAAAGAATAGAGACAGTCTAAAGCACAAAAATCCAAAATAGCAGCTGAAAGCAGTGTAAACTACATGAAAAAGAAACATGTGCATATAAATCAAAGAAAGCAATAAGGCTTACCTCATGGTACATAATAAAAATTTATTTTATTACAGAAGCTACTGTTTGCATTCTAGCTTTAATTATTACATATTCCAAAATTTGGCATGGAAATGATGAAAAGACAATTTACTAGCAGTAACATATACAAAATTGGCCAGGATTCTCCGTCACCTTTTCAATTCTTCTTAATTCTATAAGAATCATAGTATGCAGTACAAAACATTAAGTTGTGACTGGGGTAAAGGAAGAGGATCAGTATCATCAGATGCGAAAGCACAACCTAGGGCTTGGTGCTCTCTCACTGCTATCTGCTCTAAGTATCTATTTCTTCGGTTAAATAACCATGCAAATAAAATACATTGAACAAGCACATTGGTATTATTTATCAGTTGTATCTGCCACTGGTTACTCTCAGAAAATCTGCTTACAATCACAGCTATTCACACAGATATAACTAATTCCAGTCTTTAATTACCTAAGGCCCCTGTCTCTGCAGCACTTTAATTACTCTCTGGTAATCAGGTAGACACTTGAAGGCAGACATCAACTTCTTCAGAGATTATCAAGGGGCTATTTAATTCATTACAGCTGCCAAATTCTTGATGACTACTACACTCACTAACGTTTTTTTTATACCAAGGAATGGTGTACGATTTCACTGATGGCAACAGGAGAATTTAGAACCTTTCTGTAAAACGGGCCCTCTGGGTACAATGGTATCTTGAATCAATTGGTTTCTTCAACTCAGTCTTCAAAGACACACAGGTTTCTTCAAACTTTGCAAAGTCTTCACTTATCTCTTCTCCCGATTCCCTTGTAGCATTCAAGATCTTTCTCTTTGCCTCCTCTGCTTGCTCTATTAATTCTAGTCCACCCTCGTACTAGTTCAGATACATTCTTCTCCCTGTTTATTCTTTCTGCTCTCTCTCCCAAAAGAACTTGAAACTCTCTAAGGTTTGGCTTGGGCCTCCCATGTGAAGACTGCTAGGCCTTGAGTATCTGCCACTCCATCACCCATGCTGAATTTTGCATGTTGTTCTGATCATGTTAGGAGGGCTAACCTATGGGAGGTAGATCAATTCTCAACCACTGGTACTCATCAGACCTAAGGTCATCTGACATTGGTTCTGCCGATTTACAGAAATGTCACAGCCGTGGTACAGCTAGTATTTCCAAAGTCTCTATTTGAAATTATTAATTTATTCCACGGTAATTCCATATCTCCTGTTCTCTAAACTCATGTTTATCACATCTTCTTTTGACATAGACAATTACCATTCAGGGAGGTTTGTAAAAAGTGATTAGTTAAGTTTGGTTTGGATGCATTATTACCTCTACTTCATTATTTTCAAACATAATTTTTAAATTATTAATAGTCAATAAATTAAATTTTACTAAGTTTGTTTAATTGTGGGTACTTATAATTACACTGCTATTTTATATGGGTTTTAAACATGGTTTAGTGGATGAGGAACTTCTTCCTAAATATCAAAGGTAAAAGGACTAGATTACATGCTAATCAACATGGCATGCATCTACAACAAGAAATCAAAGAGCAAATTGTGTGAGTATTTCGCGTATGTGTTTGTGAGCAAGGTGGGAGGGGAGAAAGAGAGGAAAGAGAGAAAGAGACAAAGATAGAAACAGAGATAGCCACAGAGAGAAACAGAGAGACAGAGACAGACAGACAGACAGACAGACAGACACAAAGAGAGAGAAAGAGACACTCCTGTGGAGGTTAAGAGCAGTTTAGTGGAGTTGTTTCTCTCCCACTACTAGACAATAGACAAATAAATTCAATGAGGTTGTAAGGTTGTAATATGGATTTTATCATGTTAATAAAAACAAATTACTTACTTATAATGATATATGTACTCTTCCCATTTCTCTATTACTTTGGTCAAATGAGAAAATTCTGCATCTATAATTATGGAATCTATGCCATTATTTGCAAAGAAAACTGGTTCAGAATATTAAAGTCCAAACAGCCAGAAAGCAGATCAATAAAGCAAAATAACTCCCTACCTAGATTCAGTAGAAAGTGAGATGTTTTAGAAAGAAATTCTAGGAAGATAAAACACTTGCATTACAACACATCTATTTTAAGGTGTTAGGTTGAAACATGAATCTGTCTATATACAATGCACTATTATAATTGCGAGTGATCTGAACATGTTACTCTAGGACATTCAGAAACAGATGGATGGTTGCTAGGGACAAATGCCTGACCAGTGTGTATTATAGGATCTATAATCACACAATAGCCTTCAAAATTATTAAGGAATTAGTAGCTTTTATTGTTGCACAAACATAAGGCCCATAACATTGATGGAAAAGAAGGAACTATTTTCAGATAAGTGTATCCATCCTCAGAATCAAAGCTGAAAGGGCTAGGAGCCAATTTCTTCAATAGGTGCCATCCCTATAGGTAGTTAACTCTTATAGAGACTGTCTTGTGACTTTGCCTTATAAACCCCTTTGTTTCTCAACCTTCAGATATACTTAACCTTCTGATATATACAGAGAGACAAATATAAATATATTTGTCTTTATATAACCCCTCTCTCTTCTAGTCTATTTTCTCACTGCTTTGACAAAATACCTAAAAGAAGCAACTTCGGGGAGAAAATACCTATTTAGGCTCATGGAATGAAGTGATTATTGGAGTAGGCAACTAAATTGGCTGGGTCCTTAGTGATGGAAGCAGGAAGCTGCTTGCTCATCTCTCCAGGATCAAGAAGGAGAGACCTCAGGCTACAATGTGGCACAGGCCCATAAGGCCTACCCAACTCCCATAAGCAAGGCATTTTCTCTAGCTAGACCCTATCTCACAAATAACATTAAAAACAATGCCCCTAGCTGGGGACTAAGTACACTAACACATGAGCATACATCAATTATTTAATTTATTTATCTTACATGTTATTTTTTATTAAAAAATGAAAAGAAAAGAAAAGAAAAGAAAAGAAAAGAAAAGAAAAGAAAAGAAAAGAAAAGAAAAGAAAAGAAAAGTGAAAGGCATTCACATATTATCAAGTTGTGCCAATGAACTGAATTTAAATGAACAATCATATGGTCATTCTTTTTAATTCAGACAGGCAGAGAAAGCTAATAATGCTTATTTATACAGAAGAATGCTATATGACAAATACAGATGTGAAGACAAAATCAGAAGATCGTTCTGTAACAAACCAAGTAATAATTGACTCAGAGCAAGAATTTCATCCACAGGTATGAAAAGTATACAGAGTATTGCTAAGGAATGGGATAGTTACATGATCTCAAGATATCATCCTATTTATCATTTACTAATTTCAAATATAAGGGACACTTTGCCAACCCCAGTGATGGGACAGCCAGATACCTACATGCCTAATGAGATGCTCTGAGGCACAGCACCACCTAGGTAATATCCTTGGTAAAAATGTTTACTCTAAAATTAATCATGGAGAAACAGACAAATCAAACCTGGGAAACATTGTGCCAAATAACTGCCTTGGATATGTCAAAGTGATAAGGAAAACTTCCCAAATGCATCCAGACCCTTCTCGATTGAATAAGTTGAGGAAAATAGAAACAATAAAGTTATATCTTCAACTGGATTCTAAGAATATAATTTAAAAGTATATTAGTATAGCTGGAAAAATATTTAAAAATGGGCTCTAGTTATATGGCTGTACCCTATCAGTGTAAATTTAAAAAAACAAAATTGAATTTGATTATATGCACTGTTGATGCCAGAGAACTTCCTTGCCATTAGGTGATACATGCTTAAGCATGAAAGGCTGAAATATAACAAATCAGCAACAAAACTCCAAAAATTGATAAAAAGAGAAATACGGAAAAGAATGAATAAGCAAATATAATATAATGTTTTAACAAAAGACTGAGTGGGAGCTATATAGTTACACATTACAAGGACTCTCAGTGATTTAGTGCAAAAAATAAAATTTTTAGAGAGTTCCTTACATATTGATAAAATGGGCAAAGCAAGTAAGTATAGAATGATCAATTAAGTCTTTTAATCAAAGCATTATCTGCCCATATTTCAATTTCATTTTAAGTCATTTCGAAATGGTTCATCTGTTATCCACAAAAAGTTTAGAAAATATTTAGGTGATTTTAATCAATATCCTGTAATGTGATAACTCAAAAATAAAATTAAAATTATTCACTTATGTAGTCTGGTATGACATCTTATAATTGGACTACTTTAAAAACAGAAACATGAAACTGTTTTAGAAGGTATTTCAGCCCAGTCAACTACTTAATACAAGTAATTTTTCCAAATGGAAACCTTGCTTCCTTTGAAATAGTAATTCAACAGTACTGTATTAGTCAGGGTTCTCTAGTCACAGAACTCATGGATAGTCTCTATATAGTGAAGGAATTTATTGATGACTTACAGTCTGCAGTCCAATTCCCAACAATGGTTCAGTAGTAGCTGTAAATGGAAGCCCAGGGATCTAGCAGTTACTCAGTCCCACACAGCGAACAGGCGAAGGAGAGAGAACTAGTCTCCCTTCTTCCAATTTTCTTATATGATATGCAGCAGAAGGTGTAGCCCAAATTAAAGGTGTGTGTCATCACACCTTTAATCCCAGATGACCTTGAACTCAGAGATCTCCCTGTCTTAATCTTCTGGAATCCATAGCCACTATGCTTCAAGATCTCCATACCAAGATCCAGATCAGAAACTTCTATCTCCCAGCCTCCAGGTTAGGGTCACTGGTGAGCCTTCCAATTCTGTATTGTAGTTCATTCCAAATATAGTCAAGTTGACAACCAGGGGTAGCCACTACAAGTACCCTCCCCACAAAGAATGAAAACCAGGGTTTACCAAATTTGGTGAAACTCTTTGATGCATTTACGGTCCTACTTATCAATCACATATCTTTAAATATGCCTCTAAATTACTCTTGCCTTATAAGTGTGAAAAATCACTATAAACAGTTATCATTTTGCAAAAGTAAACACTAAGTATCACTTCACATCTTGATGGCAATGTATATTATTTTAATCAAACAATGGGCAAAAGAGTATGCATAATTTTTCGTCAGGTTTCTCAAACTAGATAAGTAGATACATTAAAAAAAAAAAAAAAAAAAGAACCACAGCTATTCACATACTCAAGTTTTGTAAAGATAAAATCCTGCCACAACCACACAAGGTGACAATTGCTTCTGGATGTTGAGTTTTTAGGAACTGTAATTAAGGGAACTAAGGGTACCTAGGTTTATTACAATATGAATTTGCTAGCAAATATTTAATTTACCAAATTATCTTCATCAGTTTATGGAATTATAATCAATTATGCATTTCTGAAAGAAAAATGCATCAACAAAAATTAATACAAGCAATTTTAATAACATAATATGCAGCAAAGAAACAACTGCATATAAACATACCAAAATGTTAATAGTTCTTTATGTAAGGTATATAGGATTATGGGTTATTTTTAATTCCTATTCCTGCTAGCTTTGTGTTATTGTGATAAACACCAGCACCAAAAGTAACTTCAGGAAGAAGATTATCTGCTCTTACAGGTTATAGTCCATTACTGAAGCAGAAACTCATTCAGAGGAGGAACCTGAAGGCAATAACTGATGCAGGGACCATGGAAGAGTACTGCTTGGTGGCTTGTTCCCTATGGCTTGCTCAGCCTACTTTCTTACAGAACCCAGAACAACCAAACCAAGGATAACACTGCTCACCATAGCCTTGGACATCAAGGATTAATCAAGAAAATGCCCTATAGACTTGCCTGGAGGCCATTCTGATGGGGACATTCTTGAACTACTATTCCCTCTTCCAAGATATGTCTATGTTGACAAACAAACAAAAAACTAGTCAGTACTCCACTGGTCTTTGTAAGGCAATCTTTTAAATTAGTACAAAAGGTAGTGGGTTTCGTTACAAATATGTCAGTATATTTCATCTTTATTCACTCCCTCAGCTCTCTTTCCCTCTCCTCCTGCTGCTCCCCTTCTTCTCATCACAACTACATTACCCTTACCAAAAGAGAGAGGGGGTTAATATGGGTCTTTTTATACTTATGTTTCTTTTTAAACAAAGAAAGAATTCTTAAGTACTACCAACAATCTGAAATTACTGTGTTAGAATCTTTCTCATTGCTCAGTTTCTATGATTCGGTTTTAAAAGTTATTAAGCCCCTAATTTATAAAATACGTATAAGCAAAAGAGTTCAAAGTCAGCAAACAAATGATGCCATGGATGAACAGTTTAAAGATGGATGTTTTCATATTTGGATACAAAATTAGGGCTAACACCCACAGTTGCTTATGCCTTTTCATAAAGAATTGACAGTAAATACAATCTTTAGCCAAGGAGCAATGTCAAAAATGTGCGATTTTGCAGAGGATAAAAGCATAATTGGCTTCTAAAGAAGACATTAAGTAATGAAATGAATGTATAAATGCATTATCAGCCAACACTTGTGCCTCAACACATTTCCTTTGAAATATGTATTAGGAACTACCATAGGAATTATCTCTTTAACTGGTTATTACTGTAATGGCTTAAATGCATAGCTTGTTTGACAGTTTACAAGTGTTTTATAACTCTATCAATATAAAAAATTACTTATAGAGATATGGGCTAAAGAAAGGTTAGCCTTTTACCCCAAGTCATTCATGCATAAAAAGTAGATCCCCGATCCAAACAGTAGGTCTTCAAGTTCAAGGCCTATAATTTATTCAGTTAAACATTAATTTAATTAGTAATGTTTAAATAAATGTCATATAAGCTCTCAAAAGACAAGGGCCCGATCACAGTCTACACTTGACATATTTATATACACTAGGCTGTAACAGAAATTAAACAATTAGGCATCCCTTTGTTCAAATGTTATAATTTCTGCATTAAGCTTTCATAGTGTATACTAGGTTTCCTGTAAGTATGATTCAATGTATACAACATGCTGTGAGCAAACACAATCAGAGAAAACTTCCAAGGGAACAATCAGGTTGCTTCTAACTGATGTGATGAACAGCTATTTTGGGAGAATGTTAGATAATGAGGAAAGGGTTAGGTAGAGGGTGTACCCTTCTCAATATTCTTCACCTCTATCTAATCTGAGGAAGGAATGTATTTGCATAGACACACTTACTCTCTTAGTAAAATGAGAAAAAGATTTTGAGATAGGGTAGTTTATAAAGGAATTCGTAACAATTCTGAGGCCCCAATAAATAGACTATGCCTCTAAAAAGACAAGACAAGACAAGACAAGACAAGAAAAGAAAAGGAAGGGAGAGAGAGAACCAGTGAAAAATGGCAGCTCTAGCAGGAAAACTTGAAATAGAAAGAGCTGAAAAACCATGAAACCTTCAAGTGCTCTAAAAGTGCTCATCAGTGATAAAGAGAAAGTGTTGTCAATGTAGAAAAGTAATCAAGAAGAAACATACTTAAAACTTTTATTTTTTATTCTAAGAAAAGATTTTATGATGTTGGACTGCATCTCAGAAGAATAAGGACTGTTTTTGAGAAGCATTATAAAATAACTAGCAGTCTTCCAATTTCAGTTCATATGCAGTTCAACTTCAGTGGAGTTATAAGAATGTAGTGATTCAACAGAGGGATCCTAATTATTTAATGCTGTTCCAGCCTAGGGTATTTGAAAATGTCTACGGTATACTAAGACGTGGTCCTTGCCCTCTGAGAGCTTATAAGCATTTTAATTAAATATTATTAATTAAACAAAGCTAATGTTTAATTGGAATTAATTATAAAAGGCAAGAGTGCATAGGAAAGGTGAACATGGATGATATAAAACTCGAAGGAACAATGGTTTATCTCTTTAAGCACAGAAAAACTGGCTTCAAAATATTATAGGCCAATGCTAGAAATGGAATTGTTTCTAGTATATATTTTAGAACCCTAATGCAGCAATATTTTTTCACTTTCTCCCATTAAAGTTGCAGAGTGTCATCTGATTACCTGCATGGATGTTGCAAATTTGCAATATGGCAACTCCAGAAATGCAAGGATTCCTCCTGCTCAGTCCTCTGGGCCCAAAGAATAGCAGGTACAGAGAGGTCCTGCACTGCCTAGAATGCAGCAGCTTCTCCATGATAGGAATAGATTAGAAGTTATTCTAAAATGGAGTGTAGATTTAAATAAGATCTTTCAAAATAAATGCTGAGATCCTTGGCTTGATATTTATTTTTGTTGTTTTGTTTTTGTAACCAAATGCTAGCCAAATGCTTTGCCAATGAGCCAGGTTCCCAGACCCTCTACATCCTTATCTAAAACAAGCCTAATACACAAGTCAGCTTGCATACTGTTAAAACATTAGAAAATGAGAAAGTAGCTGGTTATTTCCCTAATGAATGTGAAATTAGGGAAGACTAAAATGAGTATTTTAATAGTGTTTGTGCAGTTCTTTAAAAGACCTCTTAATATATGCCACCATTCAATAGACTCGGGTCTTCTTTTCATCTTATTAACAAATGAGTTTTTCTACTTTATAGTTAAAAATAATGGCGTTGATTATTTTTATTCTGATTGAATTTAGATTTTTTTAATAAGATTGTCACCACCATCAAAACTAAATCTTTTACAGTAGCAACTATTCTAAAATGTCTATTCGTTAGAAAACCACAATCAACTTCGGGTATGAGAAAGCAATGTTTTATCATCATGAAGCGCCTATTTCAAGCTCCAATATTCAATGTTTTGTCTCCCCCTTCTGGACTACCTAATTATAGAAAGGGGAAAAAATGGAAAACTAAGATTTAATTTTTCATTACAGGATATATTCAAATAATTGGTATGACATGAGTATATTAGCATGAAGTAATCATTGAGGTATTATACTGTTAATAAATTAATAAAATGCAATTTAATGACAGAATAACAAAACATAAAAACATACTGCCATACTTAATGGAATTTTCTGGATACTACTAGTAATAGATGGTTTATATTCAGGTGCATAGCAAGAACATTTGGGCTCACTTTGAAACTGGCCATAAAGCAGTCACTCAATCTCAATATCTCTCTCATTCTCTTGACAGGGTTTCACAATGTTATACAGGCTTGGCCTCAAGTTCCTATGGTTACTTTTGCCTTATTGGCATTACTTTCTTTACCATCCTGATCCTAGAAACCCAATGGGCTCTACTTTGGAATAAAAACCCTGTCGACCACAATTAGTAAAGGTGGTTCTCACTTCCTGATTAGGGGTAAAAGTAACACCTCTATTGAGCCTTCACTATGATGAGTCTGTTCTATAGACTGTGATCATTTACAAAGGTTAAAAAATGGGACTGTTTAAACATTTAAGATTGCCTATCTGAAAGACAACACTCCAGACGATGCAATATGCATCACTGTTCTCTATGACAACCCACTCAGTCATTGAGATATACACAAAGCCTGCTGACTTAGTAAAGATGTCTGGGCTTCAGTTTATGAGCTAGTTAAAGATATTCAAATGACATTTGAGCTCTTCTCATCAACGAGGTACAGAGAGGATATTTTAAATAGTAAAAGCAGTAATCTGCAATAGTGAACTACATTCTAAAAATCAAACTGTGAATGCTATAAAACTAAAGAGGTGTCCTCTCATGGTCAGACTTTACTTCTGCTTCTGTGATCTTAGTCATTTCTCCTTGATGTACATGTCTAACTGAATTCATCATCTCCGCCTCCAAACTTGGTCTGGCTCTGACTTTTATATGAATGCTAGGGTCATTTTAGCCAGCCATGCTTGAAATTTCTGTCATTATTGAAGTACACATCTCTTTTGCCCTTTTTATTCATTCACTGTGGCTGATACATTACACATCCGGTCTTCATTGTTCTCTCATCTATATCTTCCATTTAGTTCCTACTAACCACACATCCCAGTTCAAACTCATTTGAGACCACTGCAGAAACCACCTCCTTGATCTCTCTTCCTTAATCTAATCTCTCCAAAATCTAATGCCATATGAGCACTCCACAGGAGAAACATCTGATTCTGGTATTCTAAGCCTCAAAAATGTTCAGGGCCCCCCAGTGACTATTCAATTGACATGGCCTTCATACTTCTCTCCTAAAATGACCACAGCATACCTTTCCAAGCCTGGGAACTGCTAACTATGCTTAATATATATTTCTGTCACTGTAACTAGCTCTTGGCATTGGTTATTAAATAGCCCTTTCTGTCCTTTGCTCATCTCATGCGACCCACAGTGTCCTCCATGTTATTCTTCAAACACTCCATACAGATTTCTGCCTCAAGGCCTTTGCACTTGACAGTGTCTGCGGCTGCAAAGCTCATTCCCAGACACCTGCACGGCTCTCTCCATTTTCCCTGAGTTCTCCATCCAAACATCACTTGCTCACAGAGCTTGCCTGTTTAAAACAGCACACTGCTGATCAGTCTGCTTTCTCATCTTGCTCTTTTTTTTTTTTACTGTTTTCCTCCATAGCACTTGCCAAGACCTGTCATAATATTTGATATGTGTCTTACTGTCTGTTTCCCTAACTAAAATGTTAGCTCCATGAGGACTACCTGTATAGTTTATCATTCTAGCACTACAAGGAGGTCTAGAAATTAAGATTTGTACATTTAAATGCTGGTTCTGAGCACTGGTTTTCTACAGGCCCTGCCAAGAAAGGTTGGAAACAGTCCACTCACCAGAAAGAATGACCTGCCAGTTCCTTCAATGGAGCCTGGAGGCAAAGCTCTATATGAATACTTCGAGGCTTTTGTTTCCTTCCCTTCTCTCTTTTTTTTTTTTTTTTTTTTTTTAAGTTAGAACACTGATACGAGAAAAGTGAAGACAGAATCAGAATGAGATTGGCTCTCTGCCCCCAATTTTAGCCTAAACAGGGAAAAAAATTCATTTTTCAACTTTCATGTATTTTATTTCATTATCACTGAGTATGGATCTATATTACTATGCAAAGTCATGCACTATGGACAGAGGTTCTGGTGAAAGAAACAAGCATAGCACCTGGGACATAACAGGTACCTAGTAACTTTGCACTTTAAAAAAAGCAGTGGGCCCTGGAAATTTGTCCCTGGGCCAGGCTCTTTGCTTCTTCCATTATGTTGCTTCTGTTCCATAATTGATTCAGAACATTTTACAATGAGGGCATTCCTTTCCTTTTACAATGAGGGCACTCCTTTCTGGACCTTTCTACAATGGGGATATTCCTTTGACCTTAATATGTTACCTAGCACCACCAGTTTGGTCTGTGTACCTGAGCAAATTCATTGTGCAGTTTTCAGCTTTGAAAAGACCCCCATTTCCCTTGAATAAATGAGGCTTGAACAGAAAAAAAAAAAAAGCAGTGGGGTATGCTTGTAATAGCAGCTCTTGTGGTCATTGCAGAAAGATAGGGGGTGCAAGGACAGCCTTTGCTACCTACATAAGACCGTGTCTCTAACCACACAGTTACAACGCATGGATGTACAAAATTACACTTTTTTCTGCTAAAGGGCCTCATTACATAATTCTAGCTGGCCATGAACTCAAAGAGATGTGCTTGCCTCTGCCTTCCATATTCTGGGCTTAAAGGTCTGCAACACCATGTTTGGCCCTAACACAACCATTTGAATTCTAGTCTTTTCATAGGTAAAACAAACACTTCTAATGTTTCTGTTGTTACCCTAGGCACTGAATTGTTTATTTTATTAAATTGCCTTATGTTCAACCTTGTAAGGTCTAGTCATTATATTTCTATTTTTTTTAATGTATCATGTATAATTGCATCAATTGTTCCTTTTCCCTATATAAGAATGCTTACTTTTATATTTGTGGATAAGCTATTCCTGGCTTGCAATGAAATCAAATCAATCATTTTAACTGTTTCTAAATCTGTTTTATGCAATGTGTTACTAAACAATAAAAACTATTTTGGTTCACAACATTCTACCACACTTATTTAGAACCTACACACACACACACACACACACACACACACACACACACACACACACACACAAACAAACAAAAGCCATCAATCAGTTCTCCCTCTGCCTGACTCTAAATCCTTTGCTACTTTCAGATAGGTAAGAGAAGACATTTTGTCATTTTTCACTTCATAGAGAGAATCTATACAAAATCTTTAACTATTTTAATGTCTCTTTAAAATAAATGTGTTAATGTTAACTTGACACAATGGAGGTTTCTATTGTTGTTTTACTTTTTGTTCAAAGCCCAGCAATAATCCACAACAAGTAGCACACAGCTTCCAAAACAGAAGCAAAGCATTCTTCTAACATTCAGCAAAATCCTTCTCAGGATTCGTGACCCAGAAATAATTGTATTTCTATCTTTGAATCTACATTTTGTATATTGAACAAAAAGAAAATAAATATGGTCTTAATTTCAGTTTACACAGTAGTCACTATGCTTTATGTTTTTCAAATCATGTTTAATAGATATGATATTGAATGAAAGAATAAATGGGACATATGATTAAAATGTTTATTTATATTTTTAAAATATCAAATATAAATAGTCCACTAAAACTATCCTGAACTTGGTATTTTCATCTCACAGTGGGAAATCTAAGCTTCATATATGATCTATAAATTGCTCACAATCAAGATCACACAGGTTCTATGTTAGTCTCTAACTAAACCCATTTGTTTATGTGACTTCTATAAATTATAGATCTTGTCCTGTAGACACAGAAAGATAGAACCAAACAATTGATAGAGGTTACTGTTCAAGTGTGGAAATTACTATAACGTAAACTAGGAATGACATTTTTTAAAAAGCTCTTAGGAATTTGGTCACAGAAGTTACCAAATAGGAAAGAAATACATATGTAAGAGAAAGACTTACAGGAATTCTAGTAAGGTATTAGGTGAAAATAAAAGGTGGTTTAGGGAATCAGAATTAAGAAAGACTTTACACAAAAACTGTGGAGTAAATACCAGCAGAAAAGTCACAAAGCCAAAATCCATATAACCTGGGGATGAAGTTGCAGCTATGTCCCAATAACAAACAGGCAGCTTTTAGATATGCTTTGTAAAGTAAAACTTGTAAATATGAAAATTGAAAAGCAGTACTGATCGTGGGGGGAAAAAAAAGAGAGAGAAAGAAATCATCAGCAGAACCTCAAATGCTATTATTTCAGCTTGCAATCAGCGTTACAGAAACAAAAGGGAAAAGGCCAGGCAGACCTACTTCATTATATATTCCATGTTTCCAATTTCACTGGCTCTTCCAGCCCTCATTTTTTTAACTAATGCTACAATCTCTAAGTAACCACAATACATAAATTAGTTATTTGAGAATGTGACTGTCTACAGCACCTCTACAAAATTTTTACCTGCTTATTTTACCCATCAGAATATTCCTCCCACCATTTGAAGATTAATGTGCCCATGACACACAATAAGCCCTTCTGTAGCTGTTGTATAACTGGGGTGATTTTATACATTGTTTGTTCATCTTTCTCTTAAGCTGCAAAATAAAGTATGGACAAAAAATTCCATAATGCATCTCACCTACCTCTAAATTAAACCTTCCTTATTTCCTGTAGAAGGGATTCCTTAAGTTTATTCTTCTTTGTAGCAGAAGCTGACAGCTCAAATGTGAGAAACAGATGAAAGATCAGAAAATGACCATGAAACAAGATGTACTCTGGATCTATACATAGCACTTATGAAAAAACATTACCTTTCAAAACATTGTAGAAACCACACACAGTTGCTGGTCTCTCACTTTGCAACAATAACAATATAGCCTCTTTTGGTTATCTCTCTGTTCTATATACCTCTCTGTTATCATCTGTCTTCATCCTCTTTAGACCTAGTTTCTTGAGAGCAAAAGCTATATTGATTGGCAAAAGGAGGCATGTAAAAATTTCTTCTAAAATGTTAAAGAAAGGATGCTATAGGATAGAAGCACTTATCTGGGACAAGTTCACCTGCAACATGAATGTTAACCAAGACTGATACTTAGGTACTTACTAGGCTACCAAAAAAGAAAACAATACTCTAATTAAAATGTATATTATGCTCGATTTAGAAGGATAAAGGAAAGTTTCTTTAGGAGCTGCCAAGTGTACAGATAAAGACAGGAACACAGCTGAGGATGCCTTCTTAAAGGAAGAATAAGGTCAGAGAGATGGCTTGGTGGGTAAAGGTGCTGGCCTCCAGGCCCGACAAGCTGGGTTAAAACCTCATGAAAGAAAGAGAAAAGTAACTTGTGCAAGATGTCCTCTAACTTCTACCATCACACACACACACACACACACACACACACACACTATATGCATATAGTATTTTAAGGAAGCCCAGGTGAGATAACAAAGGTAAGTTAGGAGCCAATTGGATGTTACTGAAAACATGTACAACATCTTGCATTGTGAGGAAGAAAAGGAGGAAAAAGAGAACTTTCAAAAGCAAAGCAAATATCAAACACATTCTCTATGCTAAATACTTCATTTCTCTGTGACTTTAAAGATGTTTCAAATTCTATTCTCCAAATAAATGATACATACTAAAGGAGTGAAAGTAATTACAAGAAACTTTGAAATACAATGCAGGTGATCATTCATAATAAAAGTCTTGGAAAGATCAGTAATTCAAGGCCCATATCTAAACATAATAAAAGCAATCTACAACGAACCAGTAGCCAACATCAAACTAAATGGAGAGAAACTCCAATCAATCCCACTAAAATCAGGGACTAGAAAAGGATGCCCACTTTTTCCCTACCTATTCAATATAATACTTGAAGTCGTAGCCAGAGCAATTCAACAACAAAAGGAGATCAAGAGGATACAAACTGGAAAGGAAGAAGTTAAAAAAATCACTATTTGCAGATGATATGATAGTATATATAAGTGACCCTAAAAATTCCACCAGAGAATTCCTAAATCTAATAAACAGCTTCAGCTAAGTAGCTGGATATAAAATTAACTCAAACAAATCAATGGCCTTTCTCTACACAAACAGGCTGAGAAAGAAATTAGGGAAACAATACCCTTCACAATAGTCACAAACAATATAAAATGTCTTGGTGTGAATCTAGCTAAGGAAATGAAAAATCTGTATGATAAGAACTTCAAGTCTGTGAAGAAAGAAATTGAAGAAGATCTCAGAAGATGGAAAGATATCCCATGCTCATGGATTGGCATGATTAATATAGTCAAAATGGCTATACTGCCGAAAGCAATCTACAGATTCGATGTAATCCCCATCAAAATTTCAACTCAATTCTTCACTGAATTAGAAAGGGCAATTTGCAAATTCATCTGGAATAATAAAAAAAACCTAGGATAGCAAAAACTCTTCTCAAGAATAAAAGAACCTCTTGTGGAATCACCATGCCTGACCTCAAGCTGTACTACAGAGTAATAGTGATAAAAACTGCAGGGTACTGGAACAGCTACAGACAGGTAGATCAATGGAATAGAATTGAAGACCCAGAAATGAACCCACACACCTATGGTCATTTGATCTTTGACAAGGGAGCTAAAACCATGCAGTGGAAAAAAGACAACATTTTCAACAAATGGTGCTGGCACAACTGGTGGTTATCATGTAGACGAATGTGAAATGATCCATTCTTATCTCCTTGTACAAAGCTCAAGTCTAAGTGGATCAAAGAACTCCACATGAGACCAGAGACACTAAAATTTATAGAGGAGAAAGTGGGGAAATGCCTCAAAGATATGGGCACTGGGGAAAAATTCCTAAACAGAACAGCAATGGCCTGTGCGGTAAGATCAAGAATTGACAAATGGGACCTCATGAAATTGCAAAGCTTCTGTAAGGCAAAAGACACTGTCAATAAGACAAAAAGGCCACCAACAGATTGGGAAAGGATTTTTTTTTTTTTACCAATCCTAAATGTGATAGGAGACTAATATCCAATATTTACAAAGATCTCAAGAAGCTGGACTCCAGAAATTCAAATAACCCCATTAAAAAATGGGGTACAGAGCTAAACAAAGAATTCTCAACTGAGGAATACTGAATGGCTGAGAAGCACCTGAAAAAATGTTCAACATCCTTAATCATCAGGGAAATGCAAATCAAAACAACCTTGAGATTCTAACTCACTCCAGTCAGAATGGCTAAGATCAAAAATTCAGATGACAGCAGATGCTGGAGAGGATGTGGAGAAACAGGAACACTCCACCATTGCTGGTGGGATTGCAAGCTGGTACAACCACTCTGGAAAAAAGTCTGGAGGTTCCTCAGAAAATTGGACATAGTACTACCACTAGATCCATCAATACCTCTCCTGGGCATATACCCAGAAGGTGTTCCAACTGGTAATAAGAACACATGCTCCACTATGTTCATAGCAGCCTTATTTATAATAGCCAGAAGCTGGAAAGAACCCAGATGTCCCTCAACAGAGGAATGGATACAGAAAATGTCGTACATTTACACAATGGAGTACTACTCAGCTACTAAAAACAATGAATTTATGAAATTCTTGGGAAAATGGATGTATCTGGAGGATATCATCCTTAGTGAGGTAACCCAATCACAAAAGAAGTCACTTGATATGCACTCACTGATCAGTGGATATTAGCCCAGAAACTTAGAATACCCAAGATACAATTTGCAAAACACAAGAAAATCAAGAAGAATGAAGACCAAAGTGTGGATACTTCATTCCTCCATAGAATAGAGAACAAAACACCCATGAAAGGAGTTACAGAGACAAAGTTTGGAGTTAAGAAGAAAGGATGGACCATCCAGACACTACCCCACCCGGGTATCCATCCCATAATCAGCCACTGAACCCAGACACTATTGCATAGGACAGCAAGAGTTTGCTGAAAGGACCTTGATATAGCTATCTCGAGTGAGGCTATGCCAGTGCCTGGAAAATATAGAAGGGGATGCTCATAGTCATCTATAGGAGAGAACCCAGGGCCCCCAATGGAGGAGCCAGAGAAATTACCCAAGGAGGTGAGGGGGTCTACAACCCTGTAGGTGGAACAACAATATGAACTAACCAGTACCCCCAGAGTTTGTGTCTCTAGATGCATATGAAGCCATCATTGGAAAGAGAGGCCCCTTGGTCTTACAGACTTTATATGCCCTAGTACAGGGGAACACCAGGGCCAAGAAGTAGGAGTATGCGGGTAGGGGAGGGGAAGAGGAGCAGGGGCGGGGTGGCGTATAGGGAACTTTTGGGATAGCATTTGAAATGTAAAATAAGAAATTATCTAAAAAAAAAAAAAGAAAGAAAGTTAAAAAATGCAGGTGATATCTGGCTTGGTACAGGGGTGTATTAAAAATGTAATACCCTAAGTATAAAATCTCTAAATGGTAGCAACAAAAAGAACCTTAAAATATAAGTTAAGATGATGATTTCAACTTAACTACATATATCCGAAGCTCAAGGAAACATTATTCCCTCAACAGCAAAGGCATCACCTACCATCCAAAAAACCAGGACATTGCTTCAGTTTCTTTCATCTGTGTGTGTGTGTGTGTGTGTGTGTGTGTGTGATATATATGACATAACAAAAATTTGTACAACCAGAAAACCAATGCTTTAGGACCCTGCCCCTATCCTGAGAAACAGACATGTAACACACAATTCTACCCAAGTTATCTAACATAATTCCCAAGGTTTGGGCGACAGAAAAACAAACTTCTTAAACATGCTCCAAAACTATAAGAAACCACTAACATAGCTAAATTTTAATTACTTGATCTCAATATTTAACTTAATAATTTGTAAGAATATATAGTAAATGAAACACCAAACCCTAAATACTGCATGCAACAGTCACAAATGCCCAAAACAAAAATTTACTGCTAAGGATAAAGCACATCTCTTGTACTTACCATAACTTTACTTCCAACTATCTGCATACAGTGGTCAACGAAGAATGGTTAGGGTGTGAAAAAAAAGTAGCAATAATATTAGTAATCAGAAGCTTTTGCAAAAGTTAAGTGTTTAATAAATTAGTGACTAACTTGTTATACTAACACATTTAATGTTTGAGATCTTGAGACTAAAACAAAATACAAATATTAATGCATGCCACATTTCAAAATCTATAGTCTAAAGACTAAGAAGAAACAATTAATATGCTTTAGCTTTTCATGCATTACAATCACTCTACTGTTCCAAGTATGAAATTAGTTTTCTCTATGATGTGAAGACAAACAATATACTTTATCCATAAAAATGCACATAATACAGATAAAACAGTTCAGAATTTCAAGAGATAAGACAATTTCTGAGGCAGTATTCTGTTTAAGGAAACAACAGGAAACTCTTCACATAAACATAATCTATGTCAAAATCCAAATATAAGTCAAATCAGTTATCTGATCGAATATTGAGCAGTGTACCAAAAACAACTCATTCACCATTGAATAATATTCATTTGATAACAGTTATTATCATCAAGAGGTGTTAAATTTTTCAGCTAGTGTTTTAAAACAAACATTAGTTTTAACTGAAAGCCCATTAACTATCCTGGCTTAGTGAGATATCACAAGATACAAAAAGATAATGGTAGCTTCCATAAGAATCCAAAAAGAGAAATGATTTAGCTATCCAAAGGATTTCAGACTCTCCAAAAAAGAGAAGCAAATTCTCAAAAAAAAAAAATTAACACTATGTTCATAAGCAGCAATTATTTAGATGAATAAATTCTTCTTTGGTACTACAACAGTCCTCTGAAATGAAAGATATGCTATTGACATAAATTATTTCCTCCCACCAAAGAAGACAGAGGTTATATTTGTCCCTTGTTTCTTTATCACAGACATGGGACCGAAGAGATAAAATGAGAGTCTGTGTTAACAATTAAGACAGGTTCATAGTCCATGAAACAACTAAAATGTGGCCCATTGAAGACCTTTTAATGATTCATTTGGATTGTAAAGGATTTCATTTAGCTAAAGCACATACAGAAATACATGAGATTCATTAGTCAAGGGAAGCATAGAGAAAATAATTTGGTCATATCTTTTACCACAACCATCCCATGGATGAAAAGGACCTGATGAAAAATTATCTAATCATGGAAAAATAACAGTCACTATAAATGCATATATATTGACATGTGTACTACAACTTTCAACTACTTCCTATATTTAAGTCTGCAAACCTGTAGATATAGTTGATATACACTTTATTCTATACGATTGAGATTATTTTGATACTGCTCAATGCCTCACATGTTGTCAAAATTGTAATCAGTCATGTTCTAAAATCTCAATTTCAAAAGTACTCATTAAAATTAGAAGTAAACTGCTTTCTCCATATTGTCCTAAGGATAAGGAAATGTGGCTGCCTAACGTGAGGTGAGTAACTTTTTCTCAGGAGTGCCTGCGTATGCTACTAGGTATATACAAGATCTTCTCTATATCACCAGCATAGTGTGCTAGGTAATGATTTAGTAGGGCAGCTTTAACAATACACACAACAGCTTTTCATTTCTTCATGGCACCTTGAAACTATATAGTCTTCTTTGTTATTTATAACAATATTTTATGCATGCCAGCTCCCATAGGTCAAGTCTACCCTCACCCCTCCTACAATGACAAGCATTTGCCTCTCAGAGCAATAAACAGAGACGAGGCCCTCCACATACATATTAAAAATTCATTCAACATGGAGTTTCTCAATCTGCTATTCCTTTAATACTCATATAGCTGTCTGTTATTGGACATTATATTAAGTATGTGTGGAGAATTAAACAGTAGTTTTACAACTTCACTTGTGGTTTCCTTAATATTCTCCTGACCAACACTAATTGTAACATAATTAATGATGCAAAATCAGACCTGTTTGTTTTAGAAACAGGTTCTGACACACAGCTGTGTGTTGCATCATCATCTCTTATTGCCCTTTCCTAGCAAGATGACTCTTTCTCACAGCTTACTTTTTCATTGTTTAAATCCCATATAAAAGAACAAGAGCAGTTAGTTTGAGGGGAAAACATAGTTTTACACTAAGATTTAGCTATAGTCCTCCTATATCTTACATGTGGCTACAGAACATTTTTCCACTTTAACACTGGTTTTACTTTCAGATGAGAACACTGACTACTTACAAAACCTTTGTATAATGTGACAGGTACCATCATATCTGCATTAAATGAGGAAACATGTTTAACCAGTATATCAATACATAATGAAAAAGTAAAAATGTATAGGGCAGGCAAAGCATATTTAACACCTAATATAAGTCAGACAACAGGGCAGGAACCTAAGCTCCACACAGGCCAACAGCCACACATTCAGTGATAATTGGTGCAAAATTGACTGTCATGATGATGAACAGGTAAAAGCATTGCTTCGTATTGAATATTGTTACTCAGTGAATGGCAGCCCTCTTATCTTTAAAAGGAAATTAAGTAAACAATTTTCATAGTTTTAATGATAGAACACAGTACTAATTACTGTTTCTCCGAGGTGAGAAGGCTTCAAAACATGCCTGTCAGCCAGTTCTCCTCCATCAAAATATTTGGCTCATAAAAATAATGATTGGAAAAATCTACACTCTTGGAATTTTTGTATAGGAAGAAGAGCTAACAAGTATGCCAAACGAGACAAATAAAGGCCATTGAAACAGTAGAACTAATTTTGTGGCTACTTGAAATGGAAAATTTTATGTCTTATAATAGTCCATTTCTACCATTTGAATGAAGCAGTTAAAACAAGTTCTGAGCTATCCTCTTCCCTTCCTCCACCTTTCTCTATCTCTATCTCCTAATCTGTCTCCAGTGGTAGAGACAGAATCCAAAGCTTTAATAGGTTAGGCAGGTGCATTTAATGCTCTGCTACTGCCTCAGCCAAACTTTCTTCCATTTCAATATGAAAATAAGCATAAGATTTAAAACAGTACATTTCTTTCATCACTTGAAGAGAACACAGTATGAACATAAATTAAAATATGCTGAGCATAGATAATATGTAATTATCTGAAGGTCAAGGAATGAGAACATCATATAATCTTCATTATAGTCAGTCCCACTTACCCAAACAATATCAACAAATAAGCCAGAGATGCTAACAAGTCCCATCATTAAAGCGCCACATGATTAGTCATATATTATCTCCACTTGGTACTCAGATCTAGTTATATAGATTTGCCAGTATACTTGCCGTTAGGCATTTAAAAAACAACACTGAATATATGTGTCCTACATTTCCTAAAGCTTTTTTACTGGGAACAATAACTTGAGTGCAAAAACGAGAAGAGATTCATCAGAATTTCAAAGTAAAAACCCTATGCATCACCTAATTCTATTGAAAATGATGCTCATGGCAAATTTCACTTATCACTTGAAACATATTTCTGCCTTTGGATACCAGAACCAAATTAAAAAACATGCTGTTAACTCTGCTCTGGCAGAGCGGTGATGCATTATGTTTAAATAGTTCAGCATTCAGATTTAGCTTGCCTAAAATACAATATAGAATCAATGCAATTGCAAAATTCAGCAGTTGCTACTGGAATTACAGTGCTAAAAAGTATGAATGAGATAATCAAATAATGTTAGAATATACTTTTACAGTAAAGAACATTTTCTTCAGTGGTCAATGGTTTAAACTGAAAATACTCTGTTTTAAAAGCGTGCGTACAAATGACAATAAACTCATATATCTACATGTAAGTTGTGCATAAATGTGTATAAAGCATATATCTATATAGATATATACAGTGACTTCATGAAATCTGCCATTGAAAGTTCTTTTCAGAAATACAAAATATATATTTTGCCACATCAAAAGTGTATTTTTTCTACCAGAAAAAAAGAATTAAATCTGAAAACTACTTTTCAAAGAACGTTAGAAGGATAACAAAAATGAATGAATTAAATCCATTAAAGCAGTAAGTTTCTCTTGTAGACAATAAAGTCTTTCAATAAATCGTGCATTTAGGTTTTAAAATTTATACAGATTTGATTAAAGTTCCTGGTGTATATTTCCCTTTACAATAAAGTGAACTTTACCACACCAAATATAAGGCAGCTAACAGTTTGCATTCAAAACAAAGCCAAATATGAAAAAAAATTCCAAAAATTAAATGCTTCAATATAAACTTAAAGGTAGCTATGCTGTTTGCATTTTCTCCCTTCAACTCTAAAATTTTCATGTAGCAATGTATATAGTAAGCAGAAGGACAGCACACATCACTGCAAACTTTTAATAAGAGCAGAAAACCTCTGCCCTCAAATTCATTGAATTCTGTTAAGAGATTTCCATATTGGTCTCTTGTTTATAATAATGGATATCTCATGTCTAATGAATAGTTCAGTACTGAGATAGATATGATACCTAAATTGGTAATATAATTGCACTGAGGCAAGAATGTAAAAAGCTGAGGTTTTTTAAAACTTTCAAGCAAACAGCTAAATTCATTCTATTGGTGCCTGGAAAGGGTCTTTACTTACAGATTTGGAAGTAGCAGAAATATACTGGACAACCATCTCACGCTTGGTGGTAAAATCCTTGTTTCGCAAAGGAGCTTTCTTTTCTTCATTAAGGTTCATATCTTCCTGTTAGAAAGAATGTGAGGATGGATAGATTACTGCTTAATTGCTTCATAAGGGATTAATAAAATTAATATTTATCAACAAATTTTTTAGATAGTTCATTATTTCACACTTGAGATACCATCATTTTGTATGTATTCCACACATATTAATGGCTTATATTTCTATTTAGCTAAACACTGAGAAGAAAGAAAAATATTTTTAAGCTAGAGTACAGAACACTTTAGTAGTTTATAACAGATATGTATTACACTTGATCTTAGCCAAAGGGCCGAGAAGCGATACAGATATGTATTACATAGTCCTTGCAAAGCCATGCATTCATCATGACAGAAAACACACACACACACACACACATACTCTTTAGCCCATGCTTTCAAGTACTACTGTTACCCATGAAAACAAATAATACACAAATTTAATAGGATATATATATATATATATATAACATATATACATCTATATGTGTGTTTGTTCACCAAATAAAAAGTCTCAGAAAGTTGTTATACATTACAAAGAAAAAAGAGGTAATATACCTGAGTGTGTGTGTGTATGTGTGTGTGTACAGAGAGAGAGAGAGAGAGAGAGAGAGAGAGAGAAAGAGAGAGGTGAAAAAGAAGGAAAATCTAACAGCCAAAGAGCAGTTAAAAGATTCCTGTTGTCAACTGTCATTTTTGGCTGCCCAATGGCAGTTAGGCATGCCCTCTATAGTTTAATGCATCCATATTGTCAGTCTCACATAAAAAAAATGAGTTTATAAAACCTGTAGCTTGGTCTTTACCAATAAAAGGCATTTATAAAAGGTACAAACTCAGAAATGAACTATGTGAAGAAATATGCCTTGAACATGCCATCCATCTTGTTGGTATGGGGGACAACAGACATGACGTAGATAAGATAAGGAACCGATGGCAGCAGCCACTTTTTTTTTTTTTTTTAACTTAAAAAGACCAATTGGTTCTGTAGTGGCAACAGCTCCTTAATCGGACTATATTTAACTATGTAACTCTGCAAGCAATTCCTATAAAGCCATCTGGAGCCTGTTGCAGCAACCTTCTTGATTGAAGAGCAAACTAATATCTCTTAATACTTAATCTAGGTTTAAAATCCAGAAAAGGTATTCCTATGTTCAAAATGGTGAGATTCTGAAGCATTTCAACTGTCAAACTGAAGAGGATGGTAGCTAAATTGAAGAAAATTACCTTAAGAACCAAGCACATATGTTTTGAAGTCTGAATTCTCTCTGGCCAAAATATACACCCCAGCTGCAATTTATGTTGAGGTAACATCACTGAAAAAAAAAAAAATCTATCTCTCCCACTCTCAAATATTCTGAGACTTCACGTTCATCTTGAAATAGCATACATCTATTCACTTGACCTTGGATTTTATGATGTGGTGACTCTTACATGTAATATGTCATTTCATACACCCCACTATGTTTTACATGATGCTGTTCCCGCTTCCACTTTTTACTCAGTGATGTACTGCCTCCCACTCAATCTGCTTCTGTCCATTCCTTACACTTTAAAACAATGCTCACCTACTAAGCCTGCTACAAGTTTTCCCACTGTGCCCCACTGTTAAACAGAAACCATCCTGTACTTCCATATTACTTATATCAGTACTTTGTCATAGAACTATCTGATCTGGCCCTTGGTTCTGTGAAGGTTCTATGTTCCAGTATAGGGGACTGCCAGGGCCAGGAAGAGGGAGTGTGTGGGTTGGGGAGCAGGGGGAGAGGAGAGGGGATAGGGGGTCTTCAGAGGGAAAACTTGGAAAGGGGATAACATTTGAAATGTAAATAAAGAAAATATATAATAAAAAAACTATCTAAAACAATAAGGAAGTGGTTCTCAACTTTCCTACTACTACAAAAATTTAATACACTTCCTCACATTGTGGTGACTCCCAACTATAAAATTATTTCATTGTACTTCATAACTGCAATTTTGCTTTTGTTATGAATCATAATGTAAATATCTCATAGGCAGGATATCCGATATACAACCCCCAAAAGGGTCACAACTCAGAGGTTCAAACACACTGCTCTAAGACAACTAAAAGCAGGAATTGATCTCTGCAGTCCCAAAAAAGAAAGATCCTCATCCCTGCAATACAGTAAATACTTACTGAATATTTTTTGAGTCTCCTTTCTTGCTACTAAAAAACCAAAATTTGGGAACTTTGCTTTAAATACTGAAAGTTGCCACAGAATCTAGCTTTTTTTCACTTATGAAATGGCTGCTTACATTAGTTAGGAATGAGTAGCATTCGTATGAATAGAAGAGTCTATAATGACTCATTTTATTCCTATAGAAATAAAAACATACTACTAATTATGCAGCTGATACTTCCAAATCATTAACTTCAGCTTCATAATACAATAATAAAACTAAATAGAGCAATACTCGTAACTCAATATTAACTCTAAGCAACATAATTGAATATAAAACTACTTCAAAACATAGAGTTTTTTCTATGGTAAAAACACAAAACAAGTTTTAAGCATATTTCATATTTGTTTAATGTATCCACATTATATGAGGAATGTAGTAGAAAAAAATGATGCTGAAGTCTAAATAACTGACCAAACTTACAATAGTTTTCAGTTAAAGCCATAATTATAAACATCATCACTTTCCTGTTTACACATTTCATACAGTTATCTCTCTCTAGAAACATTCTTTTCCTTCATGAAATGTTTGATTTGTGTGTGTGTGTGTGTGTGTGTGTGTGTGTGTGTGTGTGTGTGTGTGTGTTCATTTCATTTATTTTGGTGCTGGGACTTGAACCCAAAGCCTCATACACATTCGACAGATGCTCTAACACTGATTTATACATATAACCCCAAACACTATACCACTAAAGTTGTTAACAAGGAACTATGTAAAGCTAGACTCAGATGAGAAGATTAGAAGTTGTACCACTGAATTTTATTTCAGTGAATCTGTCATTCATTCATTCTGGTGTCTTTGCCTTCCTCTACCTCCAAAATCCTAAGCTAAGGAGATAGTCACCTCTAAGAAAAATGAATTAATAGGACTGTAGTGTTTAAATTACACTAGTACCAAATTATATAATTATTTTTGGTGCTTTATGTTTTTAAAAGTAGTGAATTCTTATGTTTATTTAATTATACCCAGAACTTTATTGTCTATTCCATAATTTTAGCTTCTTTCAACAAAATAAAACAAAACATTCAATATAACATATAGGAGCTCAGATAGAAAAACAAAGTCAAAACAATAAAGTGAAAAGATAGTACTTCTGAATATAGAATGAAACTAAAAGCAAAAGCAAAGGCAAAATATTAAGTGAGTATTAATAAATTTGAGAGGCCACCCAAGAGCATGTATTTTAATATAAGAAAATGTAACTAGTACTTTCGCTGTCTCATAATTGTTAATTGTGAGCATAATCTTCAACTAATGTTTTTAGAGTGTAAAGACTATATAAAGGTCCCACTGAGGCTGACAAATTGGATTCATTCAAAAGATTAAAGAAAATAAGATTTACTAACACGAAACCAAGAATACACACTAGATTCCTCCCTGGATCCATAGATTGAATGGTGCATGAAGTTGCTTAAGGGAGTAGTGCAATATTCACAATGAATATTTACTCACCTTAAGTGTCCTGCAACACACTACACTTAGCGTTAGGTATATTTTCTGATTATTTATCTAGTTTTAAACAAATAAACCCTAGAAAATGGAAACAACTCTAAACGATTCCTCAACAGATTGAGGATGAAAAGATAATTTCAATAATGTGAATTATTGAGAACAAGAGAACAAGAAAAAGGATGCCTGTTATATCTCTTCATAATTCTGGCTCTTTCTTCCATTATCACATAGTAATAATAACAAAAATCTAACACTAATATGCTATCTCCACAAGATGAAAATAATTAAAGTAATCATGTGAAGTGTAGTTACAAATGAATCATGATGACGATGCTCACTTTATATGCATATTATACTTAAGAAAATTAGACAATGGTAGTAAATATCCACCTCAAATGAGGAGGCCATATAAATCCTAGGAGCCAGAGCGGGAAGGCATTGTAATGTCTTCAACGTTCTCAACAATAATCACAATCACATGATCTCAATCCTGTACCTTGGTGATAGTTTATAAACTTAATGACACATGTTTATGAGCCTCTTTTGGATTTCCTTTAATACCAATTTTAATAAAAAAGCCCCACAGCCGCTAGGAAATACTTTATAAAAGCAGCTGAAGGAATACATGCAAAAATATAAATAAATAAAACGCCTTCCTTGTCAGCCAACACTATCAGAAGACACACAGAAATCATTGTGAATAATGTGCCTAAGCAAGTATTAGGAAAATGACTGAGCTGTGGGAGGATCACCATCTAGCTGGATGGAACAGCTGTTTTATAAAATAGCTCAGAGTATTATTAACAAGATTGTTTCAGATATAATATATATAAGCCATTTTTCTTTGAGTCACTAATAGAACAATTTAACAGGAGAAACATATCGCCACGATAAAAGCTGTAGTTAATAAGATGCTTTCTGGAAATATCACAAATAGGAAAGATTCCGGAACAAATTTACACGTGAGAAACTCGAACAGCATTGCAGGAAGTATTTTAAACCAAGGTTCACACCTTAGGTGATATCTCACACCTACAAACCTTGCACTCTAGAAGCTGCAGAAGGAGGATCACAAGTTCAAGGCCACCCTTAGGTACATGATGAGTTCCCAATTAATCTGGGCTATAGAGTGAGACTATCTCAAAAACATAGGGAAAGCAAAAACATTAATGTACTTACACAATTTTGAAATGGGGTAGGAACCATATATGAAAATATTTTCTCCCTAATCTTTAGGAACAAAAGGACTAACATAGATAGGGAAAGTTAGGGTGGGCAAAAGTTTTAAGCATATAATCAATACTTCTATGAATAGTTGCAAATACATTTTAAGAAGAAAGAATATACTTTTCTCCCTAAAAACACATCTGGTTATTGCAATATAAAAAAAATTAAAACAGCTAAAAATTCAGCATGGTTTAGACATTTCTCTTTCAATTAAGAAAAAAAAAGGTATCTTATTAGAATGTAATTGTGTTTCAAAATAAACTCCATGTGGAATGACACATATTGGCTGACTCAATGTCCATATCAGTGTTCTGCTTGAACTACTGTTAATTCTTTCTTCTGAGTGCTAGGTATTGTCTGAAGTAGACATCCATGAGGATGAGGATCTATATATCAATGATATAGAAGAGAAGATGAAAAGAGTCCATGTCTCTAATAGCATTAATTAAAGATTCCCTCCCTAAAGTGCATTTTTAAACCATTAATGTAAAAACATCAAAGTGTAATACACCATAGTACTTGGACAACTGGCTATCATCAAAGGGGAAGAGAATTTACTTGTCCTGGTGAACTTTGCCTTTAAGTTTTGGTTTTGTTTGTCTGTTTGTTTGTTTGTTTGTTTTTACTGTATCTCATGCATGTGAGTGTTTTGTCAGAGTATGTATATATATATATATATATATATATATATATATATATATATATATGCCTATGCCTGTTGTCTTCAGACATCAGAAGAGGATGTCAGTTCCCCTGAGTCAAGCGTTACAGATGGTTATAAGCCATCATGTAGGTACTAGGAACTGAAGCCAGATGCCCCAGAAGAGCACCCTGTGGCCTTAAACACTGAGCCATCTCCCCAGCCATGGATTTCAGCTTCTTTGTCAGCTCTTTGTTTTGGCTGTGATATATCAAGCCAAATATCAATATAATATGAACTTACAGATAAGGAGCCTAAAGAAAAATTAAATAATAATAATAAATAGACATAGCTACATTCAATAAAATAACATTTGTAGCCAAATATATCATAGCTATTTTTAATTATATTGCAGCTATTCATATAATTAATCTTCTCTTTAACCGTTTAAATAATAACACATGGGATTGGTGAGGTGGCTTTCCAAGGAAATGCACTTGTCACACAAAGCCTGGTAAACTGGCATGGACCCCAAAGAACCCATAGTAGGTGGATAGAGAAAACCAACTCTTGTATATTGTCACCTGTTCTCTACACACTGCTGCATGTATGCATTCCTATCAGCATTCATACAAATCTCTCTCACACACATAAACACACACACACACACACACACACACACACACACACACATATCAATAATAAAAAATACAACATAAAACAAACTTTTTAGCTTGCAGGCCATACAAAGTCCTTCTGTGGGGAATAGTACCTTTGATATGTTTATGTCTTCTGCGAGAGCAAACTATCTAGCATACTGGAGATAGCTATCAAAGCATGTCTCAAAACTTTTTTTTGCTATTTGTTCTTTTCATAATGCCACCTTATGTTTCTATATGTCACCCTCTCAGAATATAACTTCTTGATCGTTAGGATTTTCTTTTAAGAATTCGTCCCTCCTTTCCTCCCCCTCCCTCTGTCTGTCTCTGACTGTCTGTGTCTCTGTGTCTGTCTGTGTCTGTCTATCTCTGTCTCTCTCTGTCCCTCTATTATGCGCTCTCTCTCTCTCTCTCTCTCTCTCTCTCTCTCTCTCTCTCTCTCTCTCTCTCTCTCTCTCTCTCTCTCTCTCTCTCCTTTAGACTGCCAGAAAAAAAAGACCAATAATTCAAAAGTAGACACTGGATTTTCACATTTTACATCTTCATCTGCTTCTTTCGTGAGCACCCATGAGAGCTGCAGGGAATTACATCCCCACTTAAGCAGTTGATCCACAGCAATCCTAGAACTAAAGGTAAGCTTACCACCTTTAGTGGTCTCCCTGACTGATCTCTGTTCTCTTTAAGGCAAGGTGCTACGTTTACCTCTGAACCTCTAGCCCATAGCACAGATCAATTAATAACAGCTAAAATGTACTCACAACGAATGCAACAAAGCCTTTTAAAACAAAAGCACTATTTTCAAGGCATTTCTACATGCAGACCTAAAACAGAAGCAAGCAGGCTGTGAACCTGTCTCTCAGGGAAGTGAATTTGCAAACCTCGCTCTTTAATTTCTCCTACTTCCATGCCTGTCTTCCTTCCTGTTCCCCTGTAAGACTTTTATGAGAAAATAATGGCAATTTTTCTAACGGATCCAGACCCAGATTAATTTTTCATCTGTTTACTGAGTATATGTTGATACTCCTTTACATGTTTTCTGTATGAGTCTTCACAGGAAAATAAAATGTATTATCTACAAAAAAAAAAAAAAAAAAGTCCTGGTATTGAGCATTATCTAAAATATGGGTTGAGGATGTAGAAAATTTAAATGTAAGCAGTAGGAATTGGACTTCCTAAACAATTTCTTAGAATCTAATCATTTCTGACAACTACTCCTTGGCTTTTTATAGATGTGAAGGCCTAGTTTACGAATAATGTATTTCGTGGTAACTTAACTTAATTAAACTTACTTATGCTAAGAGCACTCAAAGGTTCTCAGCCAAGCTAACCAACTTCTAAAAACCTGGTGCTGAGTGAGAAAAAAATCCTTTAATAGCAGTCAAGGGAATACAATATGCTTAGGTTACAGTAGAGCACCTGGTGCCCAGAGGCCACTCTTCTGTGTAAATTAATGAAGAAAAGGGGGATAAGAACAAGATTAAAAGCTTTAGAATGACCTGTGAGAATTCTAACAGGTGGAATACAAAATCAATAATTAAGCACTTATTACATATAACTAAGGCATTATTAAATTATGCCAAAGATATAAAGCATATCTATATAATTTTAAAATAGTGTTTTGTAAAGAGTATGTGTTCTATAAAATAATCACCTAAGAATTTTATATGTGAGACATTTAAATCAGTCAGCAATGGCACCGGGACTAATATTTAGAAAGTCTATGTTTGCTATGTTAAATATCCAAATGTTTATAATATAAGAAGGGATTTATTGATGAACAAAGAAAATGTGAAAGTCAAGAAGACACTCTTAATCTTAAGTAAAGGTGAGCCACTGTTTTTATACAAGATGTAGTCCTGCTGGCTAGCCTTGAACTTCCTATATAGCCCAGGCTGGTCTCATATTCGCAAATATCTACCTATCTTGGCCTCCTACTACTAAGGGTATGCACTACCACACCACCAAGTTCTTTTTTTTTTTTTCAACTTTTATTAGCTATTTTCTTCATTTACATTTCAAGTGTTATCCAGAAAGTTCCCTATACCCTCCCCCCTCCCGGCCCTGCTCCCCTACCTATCCGCTCCCACCCCTTGGCCCCGGCGTTCCCCTGTATTGGGGCATATAAAGTCTGCATAACCGAGGGGCCTCTCTTTCCACTGATGGCCAACTAGGCCATCCTCTTCTATATATGCAGCTAGAGACACGAGCCCAGGGGGTACTAGTTAGTTCATGGTTATTCTTCCACCTATAGCGTTGAAGACCCCTTCAGCTCCTTGGGTACTTTTTCTAGCTCCTTCTTCCTTGGGAACCCTGTGTTCCATCTAATAGCTGACCGTGAGCCTCCATCTCCATGTTTGCCAGGCATTGGTATATTTTCCCCTGAGACAGCTATATCCGGGCCCTTTCAGCACCATCTTGCTGGCATATGCTATAGTGTCTATGTTTGGTGACTGATTGTGGGATGGATCCCTGGCAGCCGCAGTCGCCACCAAGTTCTTTTAATTAACTTCCCTCCCACTTACGAGTTTTCATTCATTTCAAAATTAATCAACTGTTATATTGGGGGTTCATTAGTGAATGATTAATAATAAAATAGCTAATGTTTATAAAACATGTTTTTCTCTTGTAATTTTTAAACTGAGTCTTCTAATGGCTTCTATAGTAAGAAATGCTGTTGGTATGTTTGATCCTCAAGCAGGAAGAGTATCGATTATCAGAATGAGACAGAATAAATTTGATCAGAAATTTCTGTTGTTGCTTTTCACTGTAAGTTTTATGAAAACATGCTATTTCTCAAAAATGTTTAATAATCCATTGTATTAGAAATTGTAATGTAATCCATTTGCTGTTAAGCACCTATTGCAAAGGAAATGTGTGAAAGGTGCTATTTGATACAATGGTAGAAAATCATTTTACACTTGGAGTATTTCACCCTAAAATCGAAAGACACCATTGAACAAAGAAACAGGATACACAGTTGTATGGTAATTCTGAGAACTGCAAACTGGTTAACAGAAATAGCAGAATATAGGTAATATCAAGAAACTCTAAGATCATGTTATAAGTCATCAAATAGCACAAGAAAATGTTTTACATCATTTGTAAGGAGGGTACCCACAAGGAGTGAAGAAACAAAGAAATTGTATATCTAAAAGTTAAGTTCTTTTTCCCAATCAACTCTAATGATGATACTTACTAGCTTTCTATTATAAGACTATTGGCTTTTGTGATGTTCTATAACAGCAGCTAAAGATAAGGTAAGAAATGCTCCACCTCAAACTCTTTACCTAATAGCCTATGTTTCTCATAATGGCTATTCCTGTTAATATTATACTATTATTTTAAATTAATATATGCTCATTTCTAAATGGTATTCATACATATATCAGTATAACTGTTTTTGCTGTTATCAGTGCTTAAGATAGTATTTGC
Source organism: Mus minutoides (assembly GCA_902729485.2). Taxonomy (NCBI): domain Eukaryota; kingdom Metazoa; phylum Chordata; class Mammalia; order Rodentia; family Muridae; genus Mus; species Mus minutoides. Next base: position 695,306 of record LR753374.1, read on the forward strand.
TGTTATCAGTACTTAAGACAGTAAAACAAGGTAGTAAATTGATAAGAAATGTTGTCAACTGAACAAGGGTCAGGATTTATCTGATAAAATGGGAGAAAGTTTATAACATACTATAAAGTTTATAACTCACTATAATGATATGTTCTCACTGAATATATTCACTTATGTTCACGTTCCATTTATAAGTTTTTCAACTGTATTTCCTGTATAAAACATAATGTTCTAAAAAAAGTATTCATTGTTGAGTGACTAAGTCTAGTTCATCATTATATACTATTTCAAATAATGTTGTGCAGAGAATACTTTTTATTAAATCTTCACATTGTCAATACAATATATTATTAATTATAGTTACTACTTTATACAATAGATCTCTGTTAACTTATGCCCCATAGCTACACAAAGTCTTATAATTCTTGGCAATTATTTTCCTATTATTCCACCCCCAACTACAAAAATAGATAGTTGTTACTGTCAATTTGTTACAATGTAGAGTCTCCTAGAAAGAAGGAACCTATGTTGAAGAATTAACTCAACAGGACTAGCTGGTAACCATCTCTGGGAGAAATTATTTTGACATCAGACAGCACAAATGCTTTATAGTGGAAAAAAATGGGGGCGTGGAGTCTAAGGAGGTAAAAAAGGAATGGAAACTACTTGTGTAAACAAACAGAAGAATCTGAATATGAATAAAAAATCACCCATGTTAACAAGAAGCAAAAAAGTCCAGTTAACTGAACATAACTGCTCAGTAAAAGAGAGAAAAATGAGAAAGAGAGAAAATGTTATAAACAAAATATTCTCAAGGAATGTTTCTAGGTTTGTTACTATTATCATCATTATTAATTAAGACAGGACAATGTAGGAGGAAACTCATTGAATAATATTAATAATGCAAGATAGAATAGGACATGTTTGATAAAGAAGGGATGCAACAAATGTTATTGAATTCTGTAGATAAAATGTATGTTCATACATAAGATTAATATGTTAAATTAACAAATCATGTTTTGGGATCTCTAAAAGAGATCTGGTCAAGCTAACCAATGTGAGATTACCCAATGTTTCATTTATCCCTTTTCTTGATTAAAAAAAAAAAGTGTTGAATAATCCAAGTATTATACTTATTATTTTAGAAATACTTTATAGAGTACACAAAAAGAAACATAAGAAGTACACTACAAAATATAAGTTGTATGACTGTTGCTAAGGGATAGTGATAGGGTAAGGGCTAGGTTTAATTCCTTGGTTCCAATTACCATATTGTTGTTTGTTTTAAACTGTATCTTCTCAACTATATTTCATATACTCAACAGGCCTTGTAAACTTAGGCTCACTTTGCTTTGGACCAGCAAGCATGCAAATTAGTTAATTGAAAATTGATTTGTTGGGCTGGCGAGATGGCTCAGTGGTTAAGAGTGCCAACTGCTCTTCTGAAGGTCCAGAGTTCAAATCCTAGCAACCACATGGTGGCTCACAACCATCTGTAACAAAATCTGATGCCCTCTTCTGGAGTGTCTGAAGACAGCTACAATGTACTTACATATAATAAATAAATCTTTAAAAAAAAAAGAAAATTGATTTGTTATGTCACAAACTACAAAATACTAGAGAACAAAGAGAAATAAATCTGTCCCTAATTTTAGGCACTATGATTAGAACAGATATTCTAGCAAATAAACAAACAATCTCAAATATTTGTGGAAATGCTATTGCTATCTCAACAAGGTTATGTCTGTTGTTTATATGGCATAAAACTTCCCCACAAACATTCCTATGTAAGATGCAGCATTATTCTGGATACATGTAGTTTAAAATGACAATGAAATTAGAGGTCAAACTCACCATCATTTTCTCAAAGAGGTCCAGAACTTCCTTTTCAGACAAAATCAGAGATCGCTCGTCATGTACTATCGGAGCTGAGAGAATCTCAACCGCTGCAGCTTGAGAATCAGTAGGATGCTGAATAGCAGGCTTTTCTCTTTTGGTGGCAGATTTTCTGAAACTTGTAATTCGGTCACGCTACAAACAGAGAAAGAAAACAAAAGAGAAGAAAAAAAAAAGCCCTAAGAAAAGGTTCAGGATTCATGAACAAGAAGAATGGAAGCATCAAAATGGCATTTAGTATAATATATATTATTCTTGTCTCTTGACAAAATGTTATTGTAAGCAGCAAGCACCAGTTAGAGACTGGAGTATTTTGCAACCTTGAAGTAGTTCTTGAGCTTCAGAAGTCTAGGGGTGAGAAAACATTCCTCAAAAGTAAAACTTAGTCACTTGTCATTTCTTTCTTTACACAGGAAGTAAGTAAAGAGACACTTTGGATCAAAATCTTGTGGTGGTTGTTTTGGGAAGAATGAGGCTTTGGTGCCAATTTCAGTGCTATGGAAAGGGAGAATAGAAATGGAGCAACTGGTAGCAAACTCAAAGGGAATTTTAGGGTAATGTTTTTTCTTCCGTACATTGTAAAAACTGTGACAAGTATATATGAATAACTGTCATTTTAGCAGTCACTTCATACCATGGAGTCTGAAGACAAACACAGTGAGCTGAAATCCAAACTGGAAAATCACTAACTCAGAATCAGTCAGGAAAGGAAGATACCCTTCTCTCTCACTATTTCCTCTTCTTATATTGTAGGTAATTGTGAAAGCCAAATACACTTGGTAGGTGTTGATTCTACTAATTACTGTTATTACCATATTCCTCAACTCGTACTTTCCCAAATCATTGGCACCAGTAGGAAGTAAAACAAAGCTAAAGCACTCATTCCATTTGTTGAATATATAAACAGAAATATTTTCTTTCCCCTTTAAATATTATCTGACAAACTCACTACTTTACAGGCATTTCCTTTGAACTATTGATACCATGTACAATCTCTAACAATGAGCTTGCTCTTTCATACCAAGTGAGTCAAGGACTTTAGCTGCTTGTCAATGGGCTATCTGATTTGAAAACCACCAAATATTTGACATCAAACATTAGTAATATTCATAAAACTGAAGACAACTCAGTTTTATTCAGTTGTCTGTTAGGAAGCACATGCAATGCCATCAGGTCACAATTAGCAAACAGACATGTTAGCTCTGATGACAGTGAATGTACACTGCCATGTTACCACCATCCTTTTAAATAACCTTAAGAATATGAAAGCATTCCAGACATTATTACAGTTTATGTTTGTTGACCCCCTAAGAGAACATAGTCTTTATTTTATTGGTTGAAATAATAGGTGCTTTTTTTTAACGTGTATACTTTGAAGAAAGCAGTTTTAAGCAGCTTACTTGGGATTACAAAAATTATTTGAGTACATGGTTGCTTACAGAGAGATTATAGAAACCACAATATTTTAGAGCTGGGAAGAAAAATGAAATGCCATCCAAACCAAGTCCCTCAATTCACAGAACAGGTGACTCCCTTAAATACATGAGTCCCTGGTTCTGATCTCAGCATTTACATTACAAGTATTTCTTTAAACTTATTTGAACTGTATTATTAAATGTTGTGTTAACTCTTTGAGGAAATTTAAGTTGGTTTAGATAAGTAATTGCTTCCCACATCTCAAGAAATACAATTTTAGTAATCCCAAATAAACTGAGTCAAATTTTACTCAAAGATATGGTGAAAAAGGAAAAAGATTTGGTGGACATGAAAGCATTTAAATATGCAGTTGGCCATTAAATTAACATATCTTTTCTCCATTCATTATACACCACTTAAAAGTACTTATACAGTGAAAGCATTTATACTGAATATCAGCATTAGTAATATACAGACTTGAGCTTTCTACACCTTTCATTCTAATGCAAAAAATGGCTTTGTACTTCAGCTATGTTTTGGTTAGAAAATGAAGTTAAGTTACATACCTTCATTTCCTTAAAACAGTAATGTGATTTAAAATTTTTTTGTAGATAGGTAAGTTCATATTAAAAAAATAACTTGAAACGGTTTTAAAATACCATACAGGAAAGATCAATTATAAAGAGAACATTAAAATCTTAGCTTGTAACTTTCAATAAGAATGACTATGGTAGTCTGAGCTCCAAAATATATAAGCTTTTAAAATTCAATAGTATATATTTGACTCCATATTCTTCTAATATCAGAATTTAATATACTCACAATATATTTATCTATCAATAGAGAAAACAGCCATGTTTTTATAATGTCTACATGTATGTACCAAAATATCGGTTATTTTATATTACAATGATTAAAAAATAGCTGGAATCTGACCCAATTATTTGGGAAATTTTGAGGCAGTTTCTTTTAATTGAGGTGGGGCAGGGCACTACATAGCCCTGCCTAACCTAGAACTCTCTATATATACCAGGCTGACCTCCAAGTTGAAGCAATCCTCCTTCATCAGTCTCTGAAATGTGAGAACTGCAGGTATGTACCACTGTGCCTAGCTACAATTGCTTACATACATATGTGAAAAGGGGTGATTGCTCTATTGGCAATGATCCTATTCTGTTCTATTTTTCTAAACATGCAGTCACTTTATGTGTTGCATATATATGCTTTAATGTCCACATTTTAAATAAAACTGTAACATGCACAAGCAAGGCAATAACATGCTGCTTACACCACCTTACCACATCATCTGCCAAAGTTTTTATTTGAATGTTCTATTAAAACCAAAAAAGAAACAAACAAAAGAAAATAACAGTCAGAAAAAAGAAACTCATAAGTCAACCAAGACAACAATAATTAAAGAAATTCAATGATTCTCATCTTTTATCAAATGAAAATTGTCAAAAACTAAATTCAACATACAAATAATACACCCATTACAAAATGAAAAAAAATATATATGGCAGAAATTTCAAATGAAGGTTTGGTTAAGGGGAGGGTTAGCTATCTGATTTTAAATATGCATACTAAGATCTAACTTTCATATGTATATTAGATAGCACCACAACAGTATTAAAATACTACAAAGCAATAAGCAAACTGGAATGCCATGGCCAGGAAGCAGGAGTGGGTAGGTTGGGGAGCAGGGCGGGGGAAGGGTCTAGGAGGCTTTGGGGATAGCATTTGAAATGTAAATGAAGAAAATATTTAATAAAAAATGCCTTAAAAGTAAAAAAATAAAAAATAAAAGAAATTTCATTGTAGACCAGGCTGGCCTCGAACTCAGAAATCCAATTGCCTCTGCCTCCTGAGGGCTGGGATTAAAGGCATGCGCCACCACGCCCGGGTCCCAATTTGTGTTTTATGGAATGCTTTCTTTCATGTAGCCCAGTTGCATGAAGATATAGGGCATTTGCATAATACAAGAAGTCCCATCACTTTGTCAGGGCACAATCATTAGGAAGTAACACATACATATACATCTTCTTCTACAGATCAGCTTTTAAGTGCATTTCCCTCCACATGAACACATATAACTTTATTGTTAACAGTTATTTTGAATATCTTAAACTTTGGACTCCATCCATATTGTTTTCTGGTTATATCTGGCTTTTCTATGATACATTTTTCTGAATTAATATCATGAGTAACAATAGCTGTCATGTCCCCATTAAAAAGTGGGGCACAGAGTTAAACAAAGAATTCTCAACTGAGGAATACCGAATGGCTGAGAAGCACTTGAAAAAATGTTCAACATCCTTAATCATCAGGGAAATGCAGATCAAAACAACCCTGAGATTCCACCTCACACCAGTAAGAATGGCTAAGATCAAAAATTCAGGTGACAACAGATGCTGGCGTGGNCTCAACAGAGGAATGGATACAAAAAATTTGGTATATTTACACAATGGAGTACTACTCAGCTATTAAAAACAATAAATATATGAAATTCCTAGGCAAATGGATGGATCTGGAGGCCATCATCCTGAGTGAAGTAACCCATTCACAAAAGAACTCAAATAACATGTACTCACTGATATGTGGATATTAGCCCAGAAACCTAAACTACCCAAGATACAATTTACTAAACATATGATACTCAAGAAGAAGGAAGATCAAAATGTGGACACGTCACCCCTTCCTAGAATTAAGAACAAAGCACACGTTGAAAGAGTTAAAGAGATCATGTGTGAAGCTGATTCCAAAGGATGGACCCAATGACTGCGGCTGCCAGGGATCCATCCCCACAATCAGCCACCAAACATAGACACTATAGCATATGCCAGCAAGATAGTGCTGAAAGGGCCCGGATATACCTGTCTCAGGGGAAACTATACCAATGCCTAGCAAACATGGAGGTGGAAGCTCACAGTCAGCTATTAGATGGAACACAGGGTTCCCAAGGAAGAAGGAGCTAGAGAAAGTACCCAAGGAACTGAAGGGGTCTTCAACTCTCTAGGTGGAAGAATAACATGAACTAACTAGTACCCCCTGAGCTCATGTCTCTAGCTGCATATATAGAAGAGGATGGCCTACTTGGCCATCAGTGGGAAGAGAGGCCCCTTGGTCATGCAGACTTTATATGCCCCAATACAGGGGAACGCCAGGGCCAAGAAGTGGGAGTGGATGGGTAGGGGAGCAGGGCCGGGAGGGGGGAGGCTATAGGGAACTTTCTGGATAACACTTGAAATGTAAATGAAGAAAATATCTAATAAAAGTTGAAAAAAAAAACAATAGCTGTCATAAATGATGTCGATCAATACTGCTATTTGGAATAACAAGTCACTGCATATGTTGATATGTCAATATAGTTTATACACTGCATATGTTGATATTTCAATATAGTTTATACATATTCTAAGTAAAGTTTATTCTAAAAAAATAAATAAAAGAAATTTCAAATGAAGGTTTGGTTGGGGGAAGGATAGCTATTTGATTTTAAATATGGACACTAAGATCAAACTTTCATATGTATATTAGATAGCACCAAAACAGTATTAAAATACTACAAAGCAGTAAGCAAACTTCTGTTCCCTTGCAGTCTTTGAAAAGGTTCTGTAATGAATAGTGCCAAAAAGATTATGAAATTAAAATAAAACACAGTAACTATTTCACATATAACAAACATTACTTAATGAGTAAAATGTTAAAACGTAACAAAACTAACAAGCCAATAAAATTCAGGATTCAGAAGATAATTCAAAGTCTTACAGTAGCATACAATCAATATAAAGTCAAGATTTCACTGTAGTAAATACAGTCATATATCTCTTCATGGTGATGTTATGTTTCTAGAAATACATAATAAATGGTATCAGATTACACTCAAGCAAACTAGGATGACACAGATAATATACTATTGCAGGGTCACCATCTCATGTGCAGTCCCTTCAGACTTGTTTAACATTCTGTTTCTCGCAGAAGAAGCCAAATGAAGTGTATCTAACATAGCCATAGATATTGGCATGAATTTTTACTCAGTAAAATACACATCTTTTACTACAGAGGATTGCATTGGGAGTTTTCAGTAAGTCAAAACTGCTTGGTCTCAAAGTTCGGAGCAGATCCTGAAGGAATGACCATCCAGAGACTGCCCCACTTGGTGATCCACCCCATAAACGACCACCAAATCCAGACACTAGGCAGATGCCAACAAGAGCCTACTGACAGGAGCCTGATATAGCTGTCTCCTGTGAGGCTCTGCCAGTGCCTAGTAAATACAGAAGTAGATGTTCACAGCCATCCATTGGATGGGTCACAAGGTCCCCAATGAAGGAGCCAGAGAAATACCCAGGGAGCAGAAAGGGACTGAAGCCCCATAGAAGGAACATCAATATGAACTAACCAGGATCCCCAGAGCTCCCTGGAACTATACCACCAATCAAAGAAAGCACATGGTGGAACTTGTGGCTCTAGCTATAGTTGTAGCAGAAGATGGCCCAGTTAATCATCAATGGGAGGAGAGGCCATTGGTCCTATAAAGGCTCTATGCCAGGAAGAAGGAGTGTGGGGGTTGGGGAGCAGGGGGAGAGGGAGGGGATAGGGGATTTTCGGAGAGGAAACTAGGAAAGAGGATAACATTTGAAATGTAAATAAAGAAAATATCTAATAAAAAAAAAACTGCTTGTTCTCACAATCTCAGGAACTTGCCTTCAATTACTACTAGCCACTCTGTGCTATTAAAAACCACCCTAACCTAGTATAACCATGGCAAATGCACTAGTGCATGTATGGACCTTTTTGTATTTTGAAAGCTTCAATTCCTTTAGGAATCGAAACTTCTTTTCCTGTACTAAATCATCATAAAACTCAATAAATTTTTATTGCCTTGGGGGAGGGGGGAGGAGTTTAGAAGGTGGCTTAGTAAGAAAAGTGCTCACTGAATAAACATGAAATCCTAAATTTGAAACTGGATAACCCACCTTAAGCCAGGTGCAGTGCTCTGCATCTATAATCCCACTACTCCAACAAGATGAGAGGCTGTGACAAGAGAACCCATTGAAAGCTAATGGGTTACCTGTCCATGCAGAAAGGAACAACAAAGAGACCCTGGCTCAAATTAAATAAGGAAGTGAGGACCAAGAAATACCCAAAGTCGTCCTCTGACCTCCACTCATCCACAAACGTGCTCTGGCATGCAAGTGCACACACCACACACACTCAATATGAACCTCACACAAAAGCACAAAAGATTAAAAGGGGGATCATTTAAATCAAAACTAAAGCAATCTTAAAAAAAAAAAAATCAATTCACCATAGACCTTTCTCCTCCATTTCTTTTCTCTGGAGTTTTCTGGTGAGTTATAGAAAAGCTTCATGAACAGTCAGTGATAGATGTGATTTCTTGTAAAGCACAATTACAGACCTGAAATGACCCTGCTAACATCTGACATGACACGAGCCTGTCCATCTGGGTTTTTTCGATAGATTACATAACTTTTCAAGCAACTTCTGCTTTCCTTTTATTCCATTCCTTTTGGGTTATACAGTTATGATTAGAAACATCTACATCAAATCCAGAATAGAAATTAGAAGAAAAAAATATTTGCTTTAGTCAAATTCCTATATCAAGACACATGTATGTCAGAAATGCTTCAACACTGTACCTCAATTAATCACATGTGGACAATTTAATCAGTGAAAACAAGCCCAAGAAAAATAGAAATGCTAGCTACTTTTCACTTGGTTTTACAGGAAGAGTCTAGAGTCTTCTCACATTTCTCTACTTTGAATTAACATTCTTTTTGTCCACAATAGGCGACATAATATAGACAATTATAGTTGGGTGAAATTTAAGATAATCTAAGCAAAACATCTCATTGTACAAATAAGAGAACATCATTTATGCTAATGGTACTCCTGTATTCCATTTTCATGCTGAAGACTTCTACATTAAGTCACTCTTCATTCCCTATAGCCTAGCAACAGATTGTTCAGTAACACACACACACACACACACACACACACACACACACCAAACCTAATTTAAGCCACCATCTGCTCTTACCTAGATTTCCTTAGTAACCTCGTACCTTGTCTCCCTTATTCTACTTTTGTTCTCTCACAGTGAGTTTTGAAAAGGGCAGACAATGGTATACTGCGAAAACCAAAGTCATGTCACTCCCCAGCTCAAACCTGCAATGACTCTATTTTCCCATACAATGCAACACAAGGTCATTACAATGACTAGAAGATCCCTGACCTCATCTTTCACTGCTTCCCCTTCATTCAACTAGCTCCATTCACACTAACCACCTCAGTGCTCCCAAGAAAAGCAATCACACACACGAATTCGCTCTTCCCCCTACTTGCATTGTTCATTTCTGTTATCTGAAAAACTTGCCCATTCATCCTCCTACCAATGATTTTTTTTTTTTTTGTCGGTGAGGCTTACTCCCGTAATTCTATTCTAGTCATAACATAAGCCTAATCCACACATTCCCTTGTTTGTCTTTCTCCAAATAATATTTAATATAACAATCTATAAACTAATGTTATTCATTATCTGTTACCTTTTGCTTTTTACTCTTTAGTGCTGGAGATATAACCTAGGGCTCAGTACAGGTTAAGCAATCACTCTTCCATTCAACTACACCCCAACTGTTTCCTATCTTTTTCAACACACTATAATATGAACTGTATAGGGATAGATAGTCTTTTCTGACTGATTGTGGGCAGTGCTTCTGATGTCTAAAACAATGCTTGGTACACTAAAGCTCAATAATGCTTATGAGCAACTATCATACTCCCTTTCATAAATATTTAATTCATCCAGGTCCTGCAAAGACCAATAACCCAAAGGTATTCAGGCTCTGTATGACTTGGCCCCAGCCTACCTTTCACTTTTCCCTCTTGGTCCTTGTACTACTTAAAGCAAAATATTACTTAGTGTATGTCCTATGATGTCCTGTTGGTAGTTTTGCAGATCCCTTGACCTGGGATATTCATTTTAGTAGATGCATTTCCATTTCTAGAACGTCTCTAAAATTTAAAATTTGACTATTGGCAAATCAAAAGTGAAACTGAAAACTGGATAATGATTGTACTCTATTTTACTCTCAAAGATTTTTTTTTCTCTAACAGTTATTTTCAAGAATGATAGAGTACCCCCAGGGCTCAAAGCAAATTATAGTCACATAAAAAATTATTCCAATTACTTATGATAGAGAGCCATAAAGAAAAACACTTCACTCTTGAATTTTTGATTTATAAATTTCATTCCACCACAGAAACATACATTCTATATAAATGTGAACATTTACTATAATACAGCTATTTTCTAATACATTTCTCTCACTAACATATTTGCTTTCCGGAGCAAGAGAGATTGCTCAGTGGGTAAGAGCACATACTATTCTTGGAGAAGACCCAAACGTAGCACCCACATCAGTCAGGTGGCTCATAACTACCTGTAACTTCAGAACATTCAATACCTTTTCTCACCCTACAGACACCTGTACACATGCATCAGACACTCATGCAGACACACACATACATACACATGTAAACAAAAAAAATTTTAAATTTCACAAATACTATATTTCATAAACATAGTGACACTTAAAACCTTCCTTTAAAATTGTTGGAGAGAGAAGAAATGACTATGATGTGCTGAAAAGTTAAATCTTTAGCAGGTACAAAGATACTGAGTTTCAGAAATTGTGATTTTATTTTACCCATTGTATACTAAAAATGCACTAATATTATAGTTTAAGTCACAAGTAAATGATCATCAATAGAAAAGCAATGCTTTCTGCCATGTGACTGAGGAGCAGTGAAAACTCAATATATAGGGGCACTCCATCATAGTAACAAAAAGACACCAAACAGTAAGAAGTTCAAAGAAATGTAAAGAGCTGCTTTGGGGCAAGACTAAGTCAAACATGTTCATATGAACTGATCTTTAAAACACATTTGAAAATGACTGTATTAAAGTTTACTTTCAGAACTGAATTATAGCACAGTGGCCGAGCATTCACTGGACATGTATGAGAGACCATGAGTTAGGCCCTCAGCACAGAAACACAGTATTTAAAAATGAGTAGATAAACTTTCATTTCATATCCATATGTTCTTCCCAGAAAAGTTCTCAAATCCTATGAATTTAATATATATAGATGTAAATATGTTTCCTCAAACCACAAAAAAGCAAACATGGTTTGCTTATTCCTTCACACAAACTAGAGAGCTATACATGCACTTGAAAAAAAATATTTAAGCCGGGCAGTGGTGGCGCACACCTTTAATCCCAGCACTTGGGAGGCAGAGGCAGGCGGATTTCTGAGTTTGAGGCCATCCTGGTCTACAAAGTGAGTTCCAGGACAGCCAGGGCTATACAGAGGACAGCCAGGGCTATACAGAGAAACCCTGTCTAGAAAAACCAAAAAAAAAAAAAAAAGAAAAAAGAAAAAACATTTAAAAGGATAAGACAAAAATAACCCCCAAAATTGGAATCACAGCCTTGAATTAAAAGCACTGATTAAAGTCATTTTGTTAAGTTTTTATTATGCAAATATAATGATAATGGTCATTACAATGGGGGCATATTACATCAATAAGTATAGTGACCATATATTTTCATTAAGCACAACTCTGAAGAAGCAATCAAAGTATGCATTACTCAAGCAATCAGTGTTTATTAAACTTCATTTATGATCAGCTATATTAAATATAATAGTGTAGTATTATATAGCATTATATAATTATAAAAGTATTGCTCTAGAGTCTCAACCCCTTAAGAATAAGAGAAATGGCTGAGTTACTATAAATTCTAATGTTGAAGTTCTGATTGCAAAGCAAAAGGTCATTATGGCAAGAAAATTAAGTTTTCATTTTCTCAATTAGGCAGAAATTAACAAAAGCAGCAAGATATAAGGAGTCAACTCTCTCATGGCTAATGTTACATGGAAACACAGTGCTTTATAAACATTGTGCAACTAGACTAGTACCACAGAAATTGGACAACTAAATTAGATATAATTCAAAAGTCTCATTGTCAACTCAAAAAACTCAATCACTGTATTTGACAATTCTCTTCTCCTTTAAAGAAGATCAATACATTGGCCATTACAACAAAAAATGCATGGTCAATTATTCACCCAGCTTTAAGTATCTTGCTCACAAAAAAAGGTCAGGGCAATGAGATACAGAAAGATACATTCATATCAATATAACAAACATTCACATCTACTATATAAGTTCTAGTTTAGTTAGAGATCAGAGGATTGAACAAACAATCACAAAAATTGGGGAAGTGAAGGTATTGCCTGAGTTCTCAAGAAAAGGTACCCTAATATAGCTTCCACTCACAGGAAAGGGAGCAAGGGAGTCAAGAGACACCAGGCAGGGCTGGACTCCTCTATATGACACATCTGCCTAATACCTATTCAGATTGGAGGCCATCCTACAAGGAAGTGGTTCTGCCTTCCAACTTTTAAGATCTTATACTCTGAACTTTCAAAGCTAGTAAGACCAATCAAAATAATTCCAGAATATTTGAATACCTAGTAATCAAAATCAACATTCTAAGCAGTCCTTAGAATCCTTCATAGAGATTTTGAGTTTAGTAGTTCTCTGTTCTATTTATTTCGCCAAGAAAATTATCTATAATCTGATTTTTAGAAGCAAGCTCAATGTAGAGATTTGCTTCTAGGATGACAGAACAAATGTTACCTTTCAACATCATGGAAATGTTTACTACCTGGATTTAAAATTATCCTCAGTCACTCTTTCATCTCCTTTCTAACATAAGAGTCATTTTCTAACAGTAACACATCATTTTAGGCAATACTGTCCCCCATCACAATTAATATTTATGAATAGATGCTAGATGAACTGGCAACATGCTAGACACTACAAACTTAAATAAATATAGTCCTGCTTTCAAAGGCCAAAACCCTAAAGGATGAAATGACCATACTGACATTAAGCTCCAATTATCTGCCTTACTTTGCTGTTTAACACCTGTAACTGTCCATTTCTTCACTTAAGTAGGAAAATATATTTATATTTTTATTAACAGCAACCACACCTCCTCAGAAATACTGTCAAGTGGAAACATCAAACTTTAAGCCACCAGACTTTTTGCTATTACAAGTCAAAATTCTTTCTGCCATTGTTCTGAAAAGAAAGAAAGAAAGAAAGAAAGAAAGAAAGAAAGAAAGAAAGAAAGAAAGAAAGAAAGAAAGAAAGAAAGAAAGAAAGGAAGGAAAAAAAAACACGTTCCTTCTGGGATCTTCTTCTCAAGCTGTTCTTTCGATATAAAAAGAATAAAATATTTATATACAAGAGATCAAATATATAACAAAGTCCAGGACTTCTGTTTTCTTCATGAAGCAAAAGACTGTTACTACATTAAATTAGTTTTTTAAGCCTGTCCTAACAATACAAAATGAACTATATCACCATAAACTTGAATGTCAGAAAAGGCAACTATGTTATGGGAATCCAACAGTCTCTTCCGTTTGATAGACATGACCCACCTCAGAATATGTTCAGGAAATGTATGCTCACCACTTTGGTATTCAACAAATTTCCTAAGAATAAATTGTAAAAGCCATATTATATCTGAATTAAGCAAAACAATTGCAGGAATAATAAAGTTATTGTAGTAAGAACTTCTACAGGTACAGAAATCATATTTGTTTACTATGTACTAAACCGACTGAGATATAAAGAAGAACTGGACTTCTTTTTTTTTTTTTTTCTTTTTTGGACTGTGAATTAAAAGAAAAGATAGGAATAGAGAAGCTAGCCTTACATAAATACAGGTATTTCAGTATTTCAATGAAGTAATTAGTACATAAATACACTTAGGTTGACGAGTTAGCCAAATGAAGATGTTTAATAAATAAAATTCTACTTTCTCTGCTAATCAAAGGATGAATGAATGCATGAGTTAAGCAAGCATTAAGAAAGTACCCATTATTAAACAGCCAGCAGTTTATGGTATCTAGAAGTAGAAGACATGCTTTTCCCTTAAGGCATGTGCAATCTAACCGTATAAAAGCAAGTCAATAATTAACTACTAAGCTCTAAGATCTGCAGCTTCTCCTCCTCCAGCACACTGTCCACTATCACCAGCATTACCCCGCTATCTGTAAGTTTGTGAGCACTAGCAAATTGTTGTGTTCTTCTTACTAGAAAAAAGGTCCCCTCAAAGGAGAGATTTCATTGGCTTCTAATCACTAACACTTTAACAACTAGTGGCACGCAATACCTGTTCAAATATTTGGTAGATAAATTCATTTAAGTACAAAAAAAGAATTCTGGGAAGAAAGAGTTGAACTATTATGTTTAACTGGGTTGAGAAAGGAAAATAAGAATACACATTAATTTCTGGGCAGGAGTATCCAGGAAGAAAAAAAAGAGGAAGGAAGTAAGACAAAGGAGACATTACTCTATGCTTCAGGCAAGTTGGGAGCAGTGGCCTTCGAAACAAAAGATTCAAAAGGAAGGGCATTACATTTTCAAGATGTAGTCTCTAGTCAGATTATACTTAATCATGAAAACCATAAAGAGTAATCTATACATTTGCCACCCTCTGGGGGTCCTAAGGGCTTCCTAATTCACAGGACATGGAGAATATAATGGTTTTTTTGTTTGTTTGTTTGTTTGTCTGTCTGTCTGATCTAATTAATTTGGATAGCATGGATCCTCAATCATTTCTGGAACTTTTGAAGCCAGATATGTTTTGAAATTCCAAATAATTCAAGTTTGAGAAATATGGCTATGTGTACTACAAATAACAAAACATACAGAAAAACCCAAAGTAGCACACTGCGTTGCATTCAAGTTTCGCAATGAAACACTGATGTTCCACCAAGCAGGATAAATAAAGTTTGTACACAGACTCTACTAGGGCAGGTTTTATTGCCAATTTATAAAACGCTATATGCACTAGCTGGTTTTGTGTGTCAATTTGACACAAGCAAGAGTCATCAGAGAGGAAAGAGTCAGTTGAGGAAATGCCCCCATGTAAGGTATTTCCTTCTTTTTTAAAAATCAGCCACATTATTTATTTTTAATAATTACTTACTTAATTAATCAATTTAATTACATCCTGACCACAGTTTCCCCTCCCTCCTTTCCTCTCAGTCCTCCCCCGCCCCATACTCTCCCAATTCAAAAAGCGGAGGCCTTTCATGGGTCTCAATCATCCTTGGCATATCAAGTTTCAGTAAAACTAGGTTCATCTTCTGTAAGGCATTTTCTTATAGTGATCAATGGGAGAGGTAGGTCCAGCCCATTTTGAGTGGTGCCATCCCTGGACTGGTGGTCCTGGGTTCTATTTTTAAAAAGCAGGCTGAGCAAGCCATGAGGAGCAAGCCAGTAAGCAGCACCACTCCATTGCCTCTGCATCAGCTCCTGTCTCCAAGTTCCCACCCTGTTTGAGTTTCTGACTGACTTCCTTTGGTAATGATCAGAAATATGGAAGCATAATTCAAATACGCACCCCCCCCCCCCGCCCCGACACACACAACTTGCTTTTTGGTCGTGGTGTTTTGATGCAGCAATCGAAACCCTAACTAAGAAAGGCCATTTTCAGATTTCATAGGTTTTAGAATTTCAGAAAAGGGTTGTAGATGCATATGTATTACTGACTGCAGGAGGAACCAAAAGCTCAGGAAAAGCTTGCAGCAATCGGCCGTGGTCTTTTCTATGTATGTATCAGCAGCCCTCTACTGTGCATTAGCACTGTGTTCAAAGACTCACTATGTTGCCTCATTTAAATCTCCACAAGAATGCTATGTAGGGGATTATTATTCCATTTGGCCTTAGCATTTTTAATTAACATTTAGGCCATAAAATTAAGATCCCATGCTCTGAAACTTCTATCTCCTTCCAAAGTCGTTGGTAGACAGTAAACAGCACTATGACATTTCTGGTTAGTGGTTGTCAGTTTTGGCCTTTCCTTGCACTCTTCACTGGACTTGAGTACTTATTCCACTTACATTTCTTCCTTCCTCATCAGCATTCATCTTTTCTAAGGTTACTGTTCTCTTGTAGTAAGTGACCTGTGGTTTCTGACCTCCTCCCTTTGTAATTATCAGATCACAATTATTTGATATTTGCCTTCCTTGCTATCTTGGAAGCTCAATGTGATCAGGACTAAAGATCTCTCCTCCACCTTTCTGTCTATATATAGATCTCTACCCCATCTGTTTCCCTCTCAGCACCTTTTAGTGTTGTTTAATTTGTCATTGTTTTCAAATAGTCTTCCTGTGCAGCTGAGGCTGGACTCAAAATGCTCAACATCCTCCCCTGACCCCTGTCTCACTCTCCCCAATTCTGGATTTTCAGGGATATATAGTCCACACCCAGACTCAGGCGTAGGTCTCATGACTCTTTGTTCCCACAACTTCCTCAGAGATTTTACCCAGAGTCTAACATAGAATAAGCATTCAGATTTGTCATGATTGATGGAACTGGGGCTGGAAATAAGAAGAGTGACAGAAAGAAAGAGAGAGCTGATTGTTATGATAAGAGCTCAGATTAGGTGGTAGCAATTGGAATAGAGAAAGCTGTTAGTATATGTAATTTTGTTTAAAATTACCCTTGTTATTGAAGCAATGTAACCAGACATATGATTGTTGTTTGTATTAAGTAGAGTAATTTAAATATATGTTGTTGTGATTACTATCTTTACAACACACAAATAACCTCTAAATGGCTGTGATTACTACTACTAGATACTTCACCTTACAATGACTTGCCATGCATCTACTTCAAGCAGCTTTTATAAATAACCACATCATTTAGTTTTCTGATGCAGCTACAAAATTAATGTGACAAAACAAGATGATTCACTCCTTTAAAGCTTTAAGAGTATAAATTGCCTAAAACTGAAAATTATACCTGAATTTTGAATATGTTATTATTAAACTTAATTTTATAACAAAATACATAAAATTCAACTAACAATTTAAGTTAATGTCATTACCAATACTTTTAGCTGATACTCCTGAATTTCCTAACAATCCAAAACTCAGGAATGAGTCAAGTCTAAAAGTTTGTTTGTTTAGTTTAATTTTTTAGCTCTTGGGAAACATGGATTGAAAGCTGCAACTCAAAGCCATGGTTTCCCAACTAAAAGTAGATGCGCTCAGTTCAGAGGAAGGCAGGTGGCTTTCTCAGACTCACAGAAGACTTTTTTTTTTAATCTTATAAAACCAGCCTTAGAACAGAACATTGACAAATATTTTAAACTAAAAACCTTGAGACAAATATGATGATAGGCGAAAATAATTCGATTTTGAAAGGTCTTCCCAAAAATGTTGTGGAAGAACTTAGTATTAACAGCGTATATAAAAATGTTTAAATTTGATTTTTCTCAGGATGGGTGCCATATTCTTTGCTCAGTAGTGATATTCCTGGTAAAAAGCATTCCTCTAACATTTGTGCTTTAGCTCTGTATTTTCATGTTTTAACTCGTTTTTAATTTGCTTAAGGCATTAACTCTGAGCTATCAAGAGAAACTGTCAAAATAATAAACAGAGAAGAATAAAAATGTCACTTATACTACCATGTTTTCAAATGCCATCATAACAAATTAGCAGGGAGTATTAATTGTGGATATTTTCTTATATTAGGCAAAGCAACAACTGAGTTAATGTTTACTCATATAGGCCCCAAATTTCTTCGTGTGCTTGTCAAAATGAACTCTTCATACATCTCAATAGCTTTGTGTATGGAAAGATAACAATAACTAATAAACCAGAAACTATACTTTCAAAGTATATTTATATTTCAAAGTATATGTAGTCTAGTCATTGTATCATTACAAAGCGAAAGGCAATGGCCTACATGCTCCTTTCTCTGAAAAAAAAATGGAGAACTAAAGTGGTAACACTTCACATTTACAGGACAAAGCAAATGACTCAAATATTTTTAATATTGTGAACCTCTTAAATGCTTTAATGCAAAGCTTCTCAGGCTGTCATACTGCTTTTCTTTAGAACGACACTGGTGTTCATTAATCAATATATTGATTATAGTTTATATAAAGCCAGAAAACATGAAGGAACTATCAACCTGTTTATAATTATTTGACTTTACTGACATCAAGAAACGATTCCAACAAGGAAAAACAAATTCTTTCACAGGGACGCATATCATATATTTGCATCTATTGCTTCAGCCACATTAAACATGCTAATAGTACTGGGTGGGGTGGGGGGGGCTTTTTGATGCAAGAGAAAGTTTACTTTATACTCCAGGATAAATTTGAGAAGTTCTAAACTTATTTTAATAGCTTCTGTAGGCATTCCTATTTTCTTCAACATTGAGTAATTTGGATTGATAACAACTTTTCCAATTAGACATTAGATGATTGAACTTAAGTGTCATATAAGAGACAGAATAAATTACAGTCAGTGTACTGAAATGAAAATACAAATGTGCTTCAATATTTACAGAAGTTCTCATGCTATGTTATCTTGAGTTTAGCCCCACATTAATGTGCCAGGAGGACAAGGGTAGCAAAGAAATTTACAAAATAACTAAATTGACTTCTCACCAATACAATTCCATTTTCTAATAATACTATACTTGTTCTATATAAACTAATTTAATAAACATAATCTTCAATATGCATGGGCTCTTTATAGTCCTGAGATGTAGCATGTACAGCTAGTTCTATCGCTGTACTTCCCTACAAAACCAACCTTCTGAAATGATGGTTAAATTCACAACTAGATTTAGTATGCACATGTGCGCGCGCACAGACACACACAGACATACACCCTGTAATGCACCACAAATTCATATTCTTTGTAAGTATGAATGTAGGAGGGCAACTATGATCCCCTTTAGAACACTTCCAGTGGAAAACAATCAGACTCAGGTTGTATAAAGGGTTTTCTTCCCTACAGGCAAGTATGTATTGCTAGTGCAGGCTGCACTAGCAATAATCCACAAGAAGACAGAAGGAAAAAAAAAAAAAACTGGGCGCTCATTTCAGTGCAAATGATCAGAGAATGAATGGGAGAAGACATATTCTTGAACTAGGTCCTTGAGTGTCTCAAATAAGAAAGATGGGCCAATGCACCCCTTCTTTTAAAGAAAATATCCTGGCATCTAAATGCCTTCATAAGAACTGTCTCAACAGTACATAGAGTGAACTACTTCAAGAGCTTAAGTATAAATTTGACCTACCAAGTTGAAAGGCCTCTGAATGGATATTTTTTCAGATAACCATTGAACTTGTAAGATCTCAATTCAATACACTATATAGAAGCACATGCCTACTTGAGCTTTAAATGGTGGGCATTTATTTATCTTAGTAAACAGTAGAATGTGCTCTTCTCTCTTTAATTCCATAATAGAATATACTAAGGTAGACACTTGTTTTCATATGAAATGTAGAAATGAGACTATGTGTAGACCCAAATCTATGGACAAGACCCATTTTGGACATGTAACTCAAATTTGGAAGAAGTAGTCATTTTATAAACTAAACATTTAAGAAGCATGGTGTCCATCACTGTCAAGGACCAGTATTTTTGTGAACTACAGAATGTTTTAAAGAAGTGGTAAATACAAAACACACCTTTTATTACTCCCAATACCTTGGTTCACACTTTGATTACAATATTTATCAAAGTATACTGCTATCATTATCGCTACTACCACCACCACCATTGTTTCTAACTACAAAGTAGAGACTGCAATATAGGAACTTAGATTTATACTTTGGAATACACACTATAAATTGGTCAAAAATGGCCCTGTATATTTATTAGCACTATGCTGCTTCCATGACATATTCCTCAAAAGTATATAATGCATATTTGAGGTTCTTTATCACTTGTTTTAAATGTTGTACTGCAAACCAGTATGTAAACCTTGCCTA
Source organism: Mus minutoides (assembly GCA_902729485.2). NCBI lineage: Eukaryota > Metazoa > Chordata > Mammalia > Rodentia > Muridae > Mus > Mus minutoides. The sequence goes on from LR753374.1 coordinate 715,518, forward strand.
GTTTACCTACTGCTCCACTTTCAAGGCAACAAGTCAAATAACTACATGGGAGGATGAAAGAAAAAGGGAGAAGCAAAGGAAGAGAGACAAGGAGATAAAGGATGATGGATTTTAGAGAAAGTGTAGAGATAGACTGACTGAATGAATGAATGAATGAATGAGAATCCCTGTGCTTATCTAAGTGTGACAGGCAATAACTAGCAGGGAATGCTATTGATCTTTTTTTTTATTTGTCCACAGAAATAGGGCGGGGGGAAGAAAAGCAGAACCTAAAGAGATATTCAGGATTGTATTACTAATTAAAAGCCACTAAGTACTGTATCCCTGGTACTGTTCTTAGGGTTGTAATTTAATTCCCACAATAAACCTGTAATGTAGGTACTGCCTCTAATTGTGATTAGTAAACATAGGCACACAGAGGTTCAACCAAACTATTTTGTGTAACATTTCCTGGCCTGTATACAACATCATCCTGCCAGTCAAAAACATACCATCACAAGATGAATAGCAAACACCACACTGTGAGGATATGTTGCAACACGTGACTTCACAGAGTGAAACACCTCAGCACTGGAATATAGTTACTAGTTAACTTGCTTGGAAATAATGCAAGGTAACCCTACCATTTTCATAGCTACTTTCAGAACTCAAGCAAGCGCTATAGAGCACAAAGGTCACACGCCTTGCAGATTGCTTCCTATGAACCAAGCTTGTGTAAAAGAGCTGCGGTTTTATTTTCTGACACAGACCTTTCCAGGTGTTCATTTGTCAGCACCAGAGAAGGCTACAGTAAACCACAAAGTACTAAGCAGTGACAGCATGCCTACTAGTGTTTCAAAAAATTCTTTCCCTATTTCCATTAAAAATATAGAAAGAAAATGTCATGAAATAAATGCTAATGATATCTGTAAGGAAGATGGATTTTTAGTTTGGATTTGCATTAAAAATATTTATTGTATTTATTTAAATTCCATGACAAGAAAATTACATTAGATACAATAAATCTCAAAACAAAAATTAAAAATCTTCCCAGTTTGGGCTCTTATCTGCCTAAATTTAGTTCCAGTGACATACAAAGTAAACTATATTAACTTCATCTCTCAAGGATTTGACAATTTCAACATAAACTCTGAAGACAGTTAACAAGGAAGTCTAACTTTATTAAATAGAAACTCCCATCAGAACTTCATCGAGGACATATAACCATAAATTTAATGGTCTTGCTGAGTGTAATTAGGGGTGAAACCACAAACTGTTCTTGGATAACTATACAGGAAGTAGCAGGCTTGGAGGCCACTAAGAACAGACCACTGCCTCAAAATCACCTTTGGGTCCTACATAACCACATCCCTATTTGCACAGAAATATTAAAAAAAAAAAAAAAAAAAAAAAAAAAAAAAAAAAAAAAAAAAAAAAAAAAAAAAAAAAAAAAAAAAAAAAAAAAAAAAAAAAAAAAAAAAAAAAAGACTTACCACAGCTGCCCCTTCCTGAAGATTTAAAATGCAAAACTGGAAGACAGAATGGGTATCTAGGCTTTGATGAGGGAATTAAAGGGGAAATCAGTAAGGCAAGGCTACATAGTATAGGGATTTTGTCTCTTTATCTTGAATGTTCTTTACTACATTTTGCTTGTTTGTCTGTCTGTCTGTCTGTCTGTTTGTCTGTTTAAAAAATAAGAAATCTGGGAGTGGTGGTGCACATCTTTAATCCTAGCACTTGGGAGGCAGAGGCAGGCAGCAGATCTGGAGAACAGCCTGCTCTACTAAGTGAGTTCCGGTGGCAAAAGGTTGAGAGAAAGAGAGAGAGGGAGAGAGAGAGACAGAGACAGACAGAGACAGAGAGACAGAGAAACAGAGAGACACAGAGAGACAGAAACAGTGAGACAGACAGAGAGAGACAGAGAGAGACAGAAACAGTGAGACAGACAGAGAGAGACAGAGAGACAGAGAGAGACAGAAACAGTGAGACAGACAGAGAGACAGACAGAGACGGACAGAAGTCTAGCTCTGACATATTGGGGGGGTTGCTTTGGGTTTGGGGGCATTTTTTGGCTTTTTGGTTTTTTGAGATATTTTTACTGGCTAAAAAATTATAAGATTACAAAGGCACTATAATTACTTCACATAAGAGTTAATCCAACTTGAGCCGGGCATGGTGGTGCACGCCTTTAATCCCAGCACTGGAGAGGCAGAGGCAGAGGCAGGTGGATTTCTGAGTTCGAGACCAGCCTGGTCTACAAAGTGAGTTCCAGGACAGCCAGGGCTATACAGAGAAACCCTGTCTCAAAAAACAAACAAACAAAAAAACAAACAAACAACAACAACAACAACAACAACAAAACAGTTAATCCAACTTGGCCTATCATCTGGTCAGGAAAGCACGCCCCTGAACAAATAACTATGAGATTAATGGGGTATGTACTCATACACACACCTTTGACATCTCTACATGCATAGCAACACTTGCAGACCCCCGCTGCTAAACCTGTTTGCTTTTCTGAGTACCAATAGGAAGGGTATATTTTTCTTTTTCATGTATCTCTTTGGATACAAGCTCAAATCCTAAGGCTACTTTGATGTTCTGTTCCCTCTTCCTCTCTACCTGTCTACCTGTTCTCTCTGTCTCTCTCTGTCTCTCTGCCTCTCTCTGTTTCTCTCTCTCCCTCTGTATCCCTGTATCTCCATCTCCCTGTCTCTCTGAAGATTCCTACCACCTACACATTTGCTTATACATCTTCACTGCTCAGCCTGCCCACTTTTTTCCTGAGTTATAAATCAAATGTCTAATTTTCCTTCCACACCTTTCTAGCTTTTCTTTGGCTACTGGTCCAAATCCTACAACCTGCTTCTCATCACATATTGGTGGTCCATACTCTTCCTCTAAAAATCCTCCCCTCACTCCATGCAGACATTTACATACTGTCCTAATATTTTTCTTTCAGATGCTAATAAAATAATCCTAGCTCTTCTTTCTGGAACCCATACGTAAATGAAGCTATTTGTATAACTTAAAGTATTCAAAAGTTTTCTAGTGTCCACAATTTCATCATCACAGAGTTTCAACAGAGAAAATACTAAAACGAAACAAATCTGAAAGGATTACTTCAGAAATAGCTATTTGCAACTGTAAATTCTCAGGCTTGCAAAGAAGAGAGTTCCTGTTCATTGCAAGTTTTCAGGAAGTACAACAGTCAGGAGTAAAACCTCTCAAACTAACAGGAAGATTTATGCCAAAATCCATGTTGATGTGACCCATCCAGCATAAACATACCATTTCCTCTTACTGAATTGTGCTTTGGATTTTCTCCTGGCTAGTCTTCTCAGAAGCAGCATGACCAATGAGAGTGTCAACATAATGTAAGCAAACTGACATATGTCTGCAAGTCTTACCCGGTTTTATATGAGTTCTTAAAATGATCAATTATGAAAACATCTCAAGCATTAGGGGACACAGCCAAACATGCTTATTAAAAAGGATAAACAAGAAAGTTCTTGTCGGGACTAACATCTTGTTTTTGTGCTATGCAGTAATCCCATCCCTATCTGCAAATTTGTTTCCAGATTTCTACTCAACTGCGGCTCCAAAATGTCAATATTTGTCTTGACTCCTTCAAGAAAGAATACAGTCACAAAACTTTTATTTCAGGATGGTCTTATGATTCTTTTACTTTATTAATACTTCATCATATTGTATTTAATTTGCAGTGGTTTTTCTAATGTGTATGAGTGTTTTGCCTGCATGTATGTCTGTGTACCATGTATATGCCTAGTGCCTCTGTAGGCCACAAAAGGGTGTTGGAAGTCTGGAAATAGAGTTCCAGATGACTGAACAGCCATGTACATACTGGAAATCAAAGTGTTCTTAACCACTAGGCCATCTCTCCAGCCCCTACTGAACTTAATATGCAAGTCAAGTTTTGTTACAGTCATATATGTTGGTGAAAAATATTATATGTATGAGTATGTCTGTATCTGTCTGTGTCTGTCTGCACACACCCCCGTGTGTGTGTGTGTGTGTGTGTGTGTGTGTGTGTGTGTGACCACTGTCTGTGGCTTTAGTAGTTTACTGGTAGCCTTGAAATATGTTCCATATGCTTAAAGAAACTGACTATGCTAACACAGAAGGAATTCTGTTGCATCAACAAATACAAAGGAATAGATACAATCATATGACCCAAGGGAGAACAATTTGGAAGAAAAAATACTTTGAAAGATGGAAAAAGATACATGCACAAACAGATTATATGAATAAACTCAAGTTTGATAAATAACATAAGCTCCAAGTATCTACTGAGGAAAATAAAGAAGCATTGCCAGATGAACTGTCTAAACATCGTTGAGCTGGCAATTTGCAGCTGAACCCCAAAGGTTCTACCTGCAGGAAATTTAGAAGGTCTTGGTAAGCTTTTAGCATGACTGCCTCAAGTAAGCATCATTAGAGAACTTAGATGAGAATGGTAAAAAAAAAAAAATGTTACATCAACCAGTTCAATTAGTTCCATCAAACAGATTGTTTAAAAACTAGGGCGTAGCATCTTTGGGGATGGGGGCATATGTAGATCAGCAGTATGCTCCAGTTAAATATTTTTGGTTTATTGTATGTCTATTGTGCATGTTATCTAATAAATGAAAACAAAGAACAATTTCCATTTACAAGGTTTAGCTTTTAATGCACTAGAATATACAAATTCAAATCACTTGTACCCTTGCAAAATTATAAAATTCTCCAATGGGATAGAAGTGGTTTCTCATTTAAAAAAAAATTATATATATATATATATATATATATATATATATATATATATATATATATATATATATATGGGTACTTTTTGAATGTATTTGCAGTAATATGTGTTTATCATTTTATACTCTAAATTTATTTAATTTATTGTTATTGTTTAACAAAATATAAATGTATATTTTATGCCCTAACAAAATGATAGAATTGTATAAGTGATCCACTGTAAATGAGAGAGTTCCAAGTAGATTAACCCTTTCAGTTGAATTTTGGGTTTTGGAACAATATCAGAAGAAAAAAACAAAACCAAAGAGAGACAAAAGAAAGGAAGAGACATCTTATTTTCATGTTATTTGTAAACTATAACATTCCTACTTGGAGCTATATGTAAGTACTCACTGGATAGCTGGATAGCATACTCCCCCAAATCCCAATCTTTTGAAATCAGATATGAAGATATTTGTCCTTAATTACTTGTACAGTTTCTTGCAAATGCTTACCTCTAGGACTCTGAAGCTTGAAGCTTGAAGCAGCAACAAGGGCAAGGTAAAGCATTACACTCCACTTTTTGTGTTTCTTACTTCCTCTCCACTATGATTACTATGCCAATGCTGACACAAGACAAATCTTCACTGTTTAGAGAATACTGACGTGGATGAATATGTCTAATCTATCCATAAAGAGTAAAGTTTAAGGACTGGAGAAGTGGCTCAGTGGTTAAGAGTTCTCAGCATCCAATGGAGCTTACGATGATCTGTATTTCCAGTCTCAAGGAACGCAATATACTCTTTTAACCTCCAAAGGCACTAGGCACCCATGTTTCTCACACATACATACATATAAGTAGGCAAAAATTCATATGCATTAAATAAATAAATCTTCAAAAAATGATTTAAAGAATAAATTTTAACCAGGTGAAGTAGTGCACACATTTCATCTCAACACTGAAAGCAGGGATGGACAAATTACTATGAATTTGAATCTACTTTGGCCAAAATAGCAAATTCTAAACCAGCAAAAGTTATCTGGTGGACACTGAAATTCATAGGGGAGAATGTGGGGAAAACCATTGAAGATATGGGCACTGGGGTAAAATTCCTAAACAGAACAGCAATGGCCTGTGCTGGAAGACCACAAATCGACAAATGGGACCTTATAAAATTGCAAAGCTTCTGTAGAGCAAAATATACTGTCAATAAGACAAAAAGGCCACCAATGGATTGGGAAAGAATTTTTACCAATCCTAAATATGATAGGAGGCGAATATCCAATATTTACAAAGAGCTCAAGAAGCTGAACTCCAGAAATTCAAATAACCCCATTAAAAATGGGATACAGAGCTAAACAACGAATTCTCAACTGAAGCATGCGAATGGGCTGAGAAGCACTTGAAAAAATGTTCAAAAATCCTTATCAGAGAAATGCAAATCAAAACAACCCTGAGATTCCACCTCACACCAGTCAGAATGGCTAAGATAAAAAATTCAGGGGACAGTAGATGCTGGCAAGGATGTGGAGAAAGAGGATGAACAATCTTTCATTGCTGGTGGGACTGCAAGCTGGTACAATCACTCTGGAAATCAGTCTGGAGGTTTCTCAGAAAACTGGACATAGGACTACCACTAGATCCATCAATACCTCTCCTGGGCATATACCCAGAAGATATTCCAACTGGTAACAAGAACACATGCTCCACTATGTTCATAGCAGCCTTATTTATAATAGCCAGAAGCTGGAAAGAAATCAGATGTCCCTCAATGGAGGAATGGATACAGAAAATGTGGTACATTTAAACAATGGAGTACTACTCAGCTATTAAAAACAATGAATTTATGAAATTCTTGAGCAAATGGATGTATCTGGAGGATATCATCCTGAGTGAGGTAACCCAATCACAAAAGAAGTCACTTGATATGCACTCACTGATAAGTGGATATTAGCCCCAAAACCTAGAATACCCAAGATACATTTTCCAAAACACAAGAAAATCATGAAAGACCAACGCATGGATACTTCATTCCTCCCTAGAATAGGGAATAAAATATACATGCAAGGATGTGCAGAGACAAAGTTTGGAGCTAAAATGAAAGGATGGACCATCCAGAGAATGCCCCACCTGGGTGGTCCATCACATAATCATCCACGAAATGCAGACACTACTGCATACACCAGCAGGATATTGCTGAAAGGACCCTGATATAGCTGTCTCCTGTGAGGCTTTGACAGTCCCTGACAAATACAGAAGTGGATGCTCACAGTCATCTATAGGGCAGAACACAGGGTCCCCAATGTAGGAGCTAGAGAGAGTACCCAAGAGCTGTATGGGTCTGCAACCCTATAGATGGAACAACAATATGAACTAATCAGAACCCCCCGAGCTCATGTCTCTAGCTGCATATGTATTAGAAGATGGCCTAGTTGGCCATTTTTGAGAAGAAAGGCCCTTGGTCTAGCAATGTTTATATGCCCCAGTACAGGGGAATGCCAGGGCCACGTAGTGGGAGTGGGTGGGTAGGGGAGCAGGGCGGGGGGAGGGTATAGGGGACTTATGGGAAAGGACTTGAAATGTAAATGAAGAAAATATCTAATTAAAAATGTGAAAAAAAAGTTATCTGGGGTCAGGGTTTGAATGAGAATGCCCCCCCCCATAGGCTTACATATTTAAATATGTGGTTCCCAGTTAGTGGAACTGTTTGTGAAGGAATGGGAGGTGTAGGCTTGTTAGAGGAGGTGTGCCACTATGGGAGGGCTCTGAAGTCTCAAAAGTCTCCTGCCATACCCAGTTCAATCTCTCTGCCTCTAACTTCCCCATCAAAGATGTGAGCTCTCTGCTGTTTCTGCCACCATGCCTTTTTTTGGCTATCATAAACTTTTAACACCTGAAACTATAAACTCCAAAATTAAATGTTGTTTTTATAAGTTGCATTGGCCATGGTGTTTTATCACATGGTGAAACCTAACCCCATCTCCTAACAAACAAACAAACAAACAAAAACAGTGAGATTTAACTTTCAACTACATAGCTTGTATCATAAGTTAATATTTATCTTAAATTGAAAGTCTTTCTTCTAAGGCTCACTATAGACTGCAAGGCTACTGTGTTACACAAAAATGAATGGTCTGAACAAATACTACGTGGCCTATATTTTTTCTACATGTTAAAATTAATCATCAAGGTATGTGGAGATATATCTTTAATCAGAGTAATTGGGAAGTTGAGGCAAGTGGATCTCTGTGAGTTGAAGATATACTGATCTAAGGAGTTCCAGATCAACTACTTTTACATAGTGAGACCCTGTCTCCAAATACATGACCAACAGACAGACAGACAGACAGATCAAATGATTATCAGAAAGCACATCCTGATCTTCAAATTTTTAAATTATATATTTAATTATAAATAGTTTCCTATGTACTGTAGGAAAGCACATTTTTAGTGTAGTGACTTAACACAGAGAACTTTCCAACTAACTATCTAACCATTAAAGCAGGAGGGGCAGAGTAACTAGCTCAGTGAGTAACATGCGCACTGTGCAAAGAGAAAGAACTAAGTTTGAATCCCTATAATACCAGTATTCTATATATGTTCATTCCTTGACTTCCTGCTTGATTTTGTTATGAACCTAAAATTGCTGTCTAAAAACAAAAGTGTCTTTTTAAAAAATAAACACAATCCTTGAGGTAAGAGTTCAGTTAGACACTGCTACAAAATCAAGTGATTGTAAATGCTGAGAATGAGTCCCTATCAAGGTAAGGGAACACTTTTAAAACTGGAGAAAATGTACACAGAGTATGGACTCGGTCAGCCTTTAAACTACTCCAGGTCTCCATTATATTTTATTTATATTTTCTTCTCACATGCAAAATGTCAGAAATGCATACTAATCTTTTAAGTGTGTGACCCTGTATATATGTACACACAGAAATACACACCACACACACAAATCCCACCCCATTCTTATACGAGGTAGCTGGACCATTTGAAGGCTACATCTGCTACATGAGGAGATGGGAGACCACTGCAAACTCAGGACTCCTCCCTTTCTTCCTTTTTGTAAATATGGAAGACTAGAATAGAAAGGGAGAAGTTTTTTTAAAAAAATTAGGTAGACTCACATTTATCTTCATAGTTTCAAATAAATTTCAAATTACACAAAGATCAAAGACCACTAACAAAGAAACTAAAAATAGTGATAAGTGTATTGTAAGGATAAGAAGAGGAAGGAAGCATGCTGTGGGAGATTAATCCTCTTCTATCAGAGAAGGAAGTCAAAAGATAATATGTCAAATAAATAAAGGAAGACATAATGGCATATAGGTGCAATGTTTGTAGATACAAAGGAAACTACTAGGGAAAATGTGTCAGAAGATTTTGGAAAGGTCACCACTAGCTAACATTTACATATTAGAAGGGGTGAGGCATGAGTTACCTCTTTTTATTGCAGCACATTTTGCTACAAGTACTGATTATACAGAAGATGACAGCCATGGAACACAAAGGAGTGAAGTAAGATGGCAAAGGCATAGCGATTAGAACCCAAATCAGCCTCTTTGTAAATCACCAGGATATTTAACAGGGTTCAGTATCCTAATAATTCAATATCTAACCAGACTATCGCTTTAGATTGTCAAAGAGGTTGCAATCCATTTGTTTTAAGTGCTAGGTGTTCCATTTTGTCTTATTTTTATCACAGATTTTTTTTAACTAAAAAAAAAAAATCAACCTGGAATAGATTCATGGACAGAAAACGCTAGCAAATGTCATGGCATTCAAGTGGATTATTCCACCTAAAAACTATCTAGATAAATATAGATGTTGTAAATTTTTTTATTTTCTGTTTTATGCATATGGATATCTTTCCTGCATGTATGTTTATATACCACAAGAGGGTGTTACATACCCTGGAACTAGAAATAAGGTTATAAGCTATGGAGTAGGTACTTAGAATTGAACCTGAGTCCTCTAGAAGAACAGCCAGTACTATTAACTGCTGAGACATCTCTTCAGACCATAGTTATGCTTTTAAAAGATAGGTGGAAAGTTGTTTGGGGGCTCTGTTTTGTTTTGTTATTTTAAGACAGGATCTATCTTATAGACCAAACTGGTCTTCAACTGTTGATTAACTTCCCAAACACTGAAATGATAAGTATGTGTCATCATGGCTACCTTAAACAAGGGTTATTTATTTAAGCAAGAAAGAAGAAAATAAGAGTCACTCTCACCTCATGTGCTCTCTCTGATATTTCATCCATGTGATTTAATGTGCAGTTAACATAAGAATACACATGCATTCAAGGTCTTTGCATCATCAATATTAACTACCAAACACACAAATTCTAAATACCCATTAGATGGTTCTCATCTCAATCTATGGTGAGAGTAGATTTAGGGTGGGATGATGCTACATATAAGATCCAAAGATTCACTAGCATTAGTCCTCAGCATCTAAGCTATTCCATGCAAATTAAGGAACAAAAAATAGAAATTTCTTCATTGACCTTCGAAGGTAATCTAGAATCTGGACACCAGAAAAACTTACAAATAGAACAAGAAAGCAGTAACCACAGGAAATCTCTGAAATGGCTGACCCTTCCACACCCAAATTATAACCATGTGATGACACATGATCATTCATCATTCAAAGGACACAAAAGGACAGTGGGTAAAATTTATGGTTTCTACACAGAACATGTGTGGATAATTCTGGCTGCCACAGATCTAAGATCCAAGCACTCTAGAACCTGAAGTAGGCAAACACAGTACTAGGCCAACCTAAGCTACGTAACTATTTCTGTATAATAACTTCTTTTTAAGAGAGACAGCATGCTGTCTCTTTAAAAAAAAAAAAAAGAAGTTATTATACAAAAATAGTTCCAGAATGCCCTACCAGACCACTTATGAATGTAATTAGTAATTTCAACAACAAAAACCCTACTACAGGGGGCCGGTGAGATGGCTCAGCGGGTAAGAGCACCCGACTGCTCTTCCGAAGGTGATAAGTTCAAATCCCAGCAACCACATGGTGGCTCACAACCATCTGTAACGAGATCTGGCTCCCTCTTCTGGAATGTCTGAGGACAGCTACAGTGTACTTACATATAATAAAATAAAATAAATCTTAAAAAAAAAAAACCTACTACAAAGACAAAGAAGGAAGACAAAGAAAGAATATCAAATATAGCCAGAGACGCCTTCTCACTTACAAAGAGGAGTCACAAATGTTTCAAACAGAAGCCTCAGATAAGTTCTTTAAAAATATTTAATCACAGAAATTCATCATTACATATTAAAATAATTCCCTACTTTACAATTTCTACAAGATAAAATTTCCATATTGAATAAGGTCCTCATCTGCCATAGAAAGAATGATGTGATAAAGTAATAATTTATGATTAGTAATTTATAAAGAATTAAAATCTGACTACTATGGTCATTTGACAAAGTTTTATTCAAAGGTAGGTCAGCCCTTATTATGTATGCCTAGAAATAACTAAAAAGAAGTGCTCACTAAAATTTCAATTCTCTGCATGGAAAATGGTGTTTTACTATATACAGATTATATAGACAAAATAAGGGACCATAGGCAATTAATTTTTAAATGGTGGTTAAAATGAAAAATTACTACAAGTAAAAAACTATCTTTAATATGTTATTATAATTGACAACACTGAAATATACATTCATTTATCAATTTTTTAATGCAGAGCTAAAGCCTTTTTGGCTCATCAGCTGGAGTTCAAAGCAGCCTTTTTCACAAAAACACATCCTACCATCTGCTGTTTAATATTCCATATTAGAGAACCTAGAGCCACCGGGAAAGCCCTATGACTCCTTGTAAAGTACACTGGGATTTTTCTTAGGCTTTCAGTTACCTCCTCATGCTTATTTCAGTAGCAATCTTCGTAGCTGCCATATCAATTCATGCAAAAGACTTCTGAATTTTAATAGATTTCTTCCCACCCGCACATCTCATCAACTTACATGTTTAATTAAGTCATGTAACTACAATAGCAATTACACTTGGCACACACACATACACATATGGAAGTAAATACAATGTACATCCTGCTCTTTGATAAGCATACAACTCGACACATAAAACAGACTAATTTGTAAAGAACTGTCAATCAGTGCTTTTAAAGATAGTCACCATTTGCATCAATGACCACTGTCTTAGCTTATATGTCACATATAAGTATTGTAGGTAAGAACTATGAAATAACTTTTATTAACTAATGCTTGCATTAAGCCATTAACAAATATTTCTTTTATTCCAAAGGCCATAGAGTTAATACCAGACTTATGTAAGTACAGTAAATGTGCTCCTTGACATTTTTCTCCTCTCAACTCCAAAAGCTTTTGTGCTGCCTTTTAAGAGAGCAATCAGGAAAACAAAGAAACTCTGAATGTTATGGGATGCCTCATGAATCAAGGACAAGGATTGAAAAACAGAAACAAGGGCTGGGTCCAGGTGGGGAACTCAGTAAAAGAACACCTGTTTAGTATTTGAAGCAAAGTCTCACCCCCAGCAATGGCAGGGATTAAAAATGAAATATAGCCGAGCATGGTGGTGCACTCCTTTAATCCCAGCACTCGGGAGGCAGAGGCAGGAGGATTTCTGAGTTCGAGGCCAGCCTGGTCTACAAAGTGAGTTCCAGGACAGCCAGGGCTATACAGAGAAACCCTGTCTCAAAAAAACAAAAACAAAAACAAAAACAAAAATAAAAGAAATATAACTGGCCTTAGGATGTAGTCTCATTCATAGAGTTCTCAGTAAGCTTACCTGATGCCCTAAGCTTAATGCACAGCACCACCTAAAACTAGGTACAGTGCTGTACACCTGTAAGTCCAGCACTGGGGAAGTAGAGGTAGAAGGTTCAGGAGCTCAAGGTCGTTTCTGTAGACAAGTAGTGCAAGTACAGCCTGGGTTACTTGAGAAACTGTCTTGAAATGAAGGAAGAGAGGCAAAGGGAGAAAAAGAAAGAAAGGGGGAAGAGTCAGGAAATAGGAAGGAAAAGTAAGAAAAAATTAGAAAAAATAAATATGTCCAGAGGAAATCCTTAAATCCGAATAGTTTAGGGTAAGAGTCATTGCTTACCCAAAACATTCTGTTTCACCACCTGCCTCTGTTTCCTTCTTTGTGTTCTCTTGCTGCCTAGTTTCCTAAGGAGCCAATCTGTGCCTACAAAGGTAATCTTAAAATAATCAAGTCCAGCCGGGCGTGGTGGCGCATGCCTTTCATCCCAGCACTTGAGAGGCAGAGGCAGGCGGATTTCTGAGTTCGAGGCCAGCCTGGTCTACAAAGTGAGTTCCAGGACAGCCAGGGCTACACAGAGAAACCCAGTCTTGTAAAACAAAAAAAACAAACAAACAAACAAACAAAAAAAACCCAAGTCATTTCTTGTAATTAAGAGTTCCGCTACCAAGCAAGGATTGAGAATTTGTAAAGAATAAATGGTAGGTAATTGGGAAAAGTGACAATTTAGCAAGCTTTGGAGGTGGGAGTCACAACAAGAGGGGTAATTCTGAAAAGGGAGCATCATGAAATGGAAAGGGAGCACCATGAAATGGAAAGGGGCTCGGAAGGGAGGCACGAAGAGAGATGAAAGAATTTCAAAATATAGCTTACGGTCAGCCCAGAACCTAACAGAAAGGATGGGACTTTTTTCTTTGTTCCTATACCATATGGCACATGTCTGCTCCCACAGCTCAGGCTGATACTATTAATAAAGCAGCTCATCTGCAATGTAGATTAAGTGGGATTCGAAAAGGGGGCGCTACCCTGGGAAAGTAACCTCCATTCAGAACATGTTCCCAAAGAAACAATTTCTTACAGATAAAAACGGAAACAAAAAAAAAAAAAAAAAGTCTGGCAAATACGTCTTACAATACAGCATGCTCCCAGAGTCTGCAGATTAAAGAATACACACAGAGCTGAATTTGAAATGCAGAAAAGATAAAGGGAAAGAGAAGATAAAGTTCAGATTTGCAAGAAAGAAGCTGTTGTTATTAAATCACTATGTCATTATGATGTCCTACTGCAACGTGTCAATCTTTGCTAATCTCTAACCCCTTTGGAGACAAATCTAACATCCTCTAGGGATTCGAAAACACCTCTACACAGGGATTCTGTATGTATCTCTGCCCTAGTTAGATTAAGGTTGAGGACATACTGTTTTATGTCTATTCTTGCCAGCTACAATTGAGTAGATAATTTTTTAACCTGCTTGCATTAAGAAAGGACAGTTATAGGCTTTTTGAGCATGCTTTTTCAATATATACATATTCCCCAGGAGACTCTCACATACTCCATCCAGGAATCAACTTCTCAAACAGCGGAGAGTGTCTTCCCTCCAGAGCAAGCTACATCTCAGTACCTAGCAGTGATTGCTCAGAGCCACCTAAGAGTCTGGTGTCTTCGAGCAAACTCACCTTCCTGCATCCCACCATGCAAGTTTGTAGGGAACAGAAGTAGTCCTGTGTGAGGGAGGGAGACAGGGAGGGAGGCAGGGAGGGAGAGAGGGAGGCAGGGAGGGAGAGAGGGAGGGAGGGAGGGAGAGAGGGAGGGAGGGAGGGAGAGAGGGAGGGAGAGAGGGAGGGAAAGGCTGAGAGGGTGTGTGTTTGCATAGGCATACCCAAGTCAGCAGCCCATAGCTTCAGACCCATAGGAATGGCAAAACCTGTCTCACCTCTGAGTAAGGCCCAGAGGAATGGCAAAGTCTTCCTCTGGTCCATATGTAGATGTTGACAGTGTGAACAGAAAGTATCCACCATAGCTTTCTCCCTTCAGGTACTTACAGTCTAAAAGCTACTCACAGAAACTGCTCCTACAAGGATTAGCTAAGCTTGCCTCCTTGATTTAGTTGCTTACCATAAACCCAACTGTCATGTGATAACCCCACCCTTTTGTTCAGCAGTATGCAATAACCCCTCATCTGTCTTCTATTGCATGTAATAAACATGCTGAGCTTCTACTGTGTTGCAGTGTCTCCACCAAAGAGCCCAAACCTACTGGCCCAGACTTTCCTGTATGTCTTTGTATTTGTCTGTATTGCTGCCTTAGTCAGATCTGTCCCTGGAGTTGTGCTGACTATGGCACCTGTCCTTCAGTCTTTCATCCAGGTCCCACCACTAGTCAATCACTATGTTTCTAAATCCTCCTCTTTCTTTTCACCATCACAAGTCTCAGCACCTAGCATCAGAGGCTCATTTCTTTCCTACTCTAACATCTCTGAACTTCCAACCACGTAGCTCACCTCTTGCCAGTCACTGCTCCTCACTTTCCAAAATATCTGGATCCTGAAGCTGAAGATTTGAAAGTATGTGTAATGTGGATCAGGGGTAGAAAAATAAATATCAGTTAAGTCACCTGAGCTGACATGCGGGGTGTGGTGGTATGGTGGGGCTGGGTTATGCCCTAGAGCACAATGGCCCATTCTCAGATCTCATTGAGATACAGTGGATTATGGCAACCCATGAGGAAAGCATGAATAAAAAGCAAAAAGCATTGCTGTAAACATACTTTGATGACTCAGGAGAACCTAGAAAGTTGGTTCGTATGTGAACTCCCAATTCTTAAGGGTTATAAAACTTACAATACACAATTCTGATTCATTGGGTTCCTTATTCGTCTACATTTACAATTTTTTAGCTAGCTTTCCTGGTGACAATGAAGCAAGATGGTTCAAATACCAATGGTAACAATTCTGGATAAAGGAGAATTTGATTAAAAGAAATGAGGGCAATAGAAGAAATAAACACTATATTTGTAATGCATTAAAAGTCCTTTCCTTGTTCTCATTCATTGTGAGCCTAAAGAAGTACAATTTAGTATCAAACTTGTTTCTACTCTGAACAGCACTTTTTATTCATAAACATATCACCAATATATGAAGCCAGTTAGGATTATTTTAAAAAATGGTTTTGTTCCATGTACTGGATATTTTAGAACAACAGTGTAGCAATAATTAGCATTGAAATTTATGGTAGTATTCTAAAACTCAACTGTATTTATTTACTAACTTATTTTATACTGCTAGTACATATTTTCTTAAAATGAAACAGACATGTGCCTTAAAGTTTTATTTAATTCAATATATGTGAAACTTCTGAAGCTACACATACTAAAATCCATGGTTTCCTGAAAGCCTGAGTGTTTTGTTTTAAGTTCCAAATGAGTATTTTCCCCTTGGCAAGTGTTGAATGTATGGCACACATTCACTCACACACACACACATACACACACACACACATACACAGGAACAGGAAGAAGATATTAGTGACTCAGTTCCTAGCATATTTTGTCCTAAATTATTAATCTTTCCTGTGTCTAAATCCCAGCCATTCATAAGGCCCTTACCATATACTGACTCACACTTTTATTCTATATACAATATTGTCAATTTCTTCAAAACAAATACTTGCACTAAAAATAGTATTTTGAAACTGAACAGTGTAATATATATATATATATATATATATATATATATATATATATATATATATATATATATATATATATATATATTACTGTTCATAGATATATGGGAAGATGTGTCCCATCTCAGTAAGTCAAACAGGAAAAGCTATTAGCATAGGAAAAGTTCCTGCCTGTCAGTCCTAATTCTGTGGTAATGAAGTCACACAGTCTAGCCTGTTAGAGACATTCTTGAGAAGCATATTATTCATGGTACCGCATATGGGTGTCGCTGAAAAAGAAACAAAACAGAAACTACAGTGACTCATGATTGGGCTTCCAATTCCCAAGGCAACATCAGTAAGAAGTGGGGAAGTCTCCCCAGGCTGTCTTGGGACCACAGGTGAGCAGCTGAATGCAGCATCTCTTCCTGCCCAATCCCGTGCGACCTGAGTCACCAGCCAGGACAGAGTTAAAGGCCCAGCCCAGGACAGACTCTCCCTTCCCCTTCCGGTCTGGTCTGGTGCACGTGCACCAGCCCAGGGCTCGGGCACAGGCTCTGCGCACTCTCCGCAGGACTCCCCAGGCTGTCTTGGGACCACAAAAAAAAAAAAAAAAAAAGAAGTGGGGAAGAACAGGACAGGCAGTATTTTTGGATCAACACAGCAGGGGAGACCCTCTGCAAGGGCCTTCATATGGCTGTGTGTTTTATGTATTTATAACTCAGGAAGTTTCTGTGCTCTTCATTTATAGTAATTCTCTTCATGCCTAGAAACTCAGAAGAGATATAGCAAGAATCACAAATCTCACATGAGAAAGTTGTCAAGCACAAGATGACTCCTGTATCAAAGACCTGTGCCTTTTTAAAATAATTTTATAAGGCAAAGAACTTGAAATATTTTTCATTATATATGATAGCCTGTCCTGAAAGCTACAAAGCACTTCAAATAAACATCATCACTCATTTTCAGTAAAACATATCATGGATAATATATCCAAACTCAAATACAAAAGACCACGAACATTCGGCATTGAACTATACATCAACCAAACTAAAACACAAAACAACCATTTATTCCATTAAAAGTTTACTTTCAAGGAAGCAATGGATAAATCACAAAACCATATATATATATATATATATATATATATATATATATATATATATATATATATATATATATATATATATATATATATATATATATATATATATATATATATATATATATATTGTATGTGTATGTGTATGTGTATATACACATACACACACACGATTAGGTTTTATGTTCAAAACAACATAACTAATAACCACTGTAACTATAATTAGTGCAACTCATATGTTACAAGCAGGTTTGTATAAGAACTAGTCATAACACATATTAACACACTGTTTGATAACCCAGCTATATACAGTCCTGGATCAATTTTATTCATGTGGCACTTATTTCAAACTCATATGAGTATAGAATTGCTAGCTACTGTGTCTTAAAAGCTGTAGTAATAAAACTAAGCTGTCAATGTCTGTTAATAAAAAAGCCAACCTGTTAAAGTAAACTACTTTTAGTTCAGGATTTTGGTTCAAGACAGTTGTAAGATTACTTTCCCATGATTGCTTCTAAGTTAACTTACTTTGTGGTAGGTGGTAGACACATGAAAATGGAAGTACTTTAGTGAGGCTATCCTTACCCAGTTACACGTGTCACAAATGTTACAGCTTCCCTTGGAATATTTCAGAAATTCTAAGGCTGCAGTCCAGCCAAGACATTACATATTTGGTTTGACAGCAAGAATCCTGTAATGTAAGTTACGTGACCTTTAAGCCAGTATCTGTTTGTAGGGGAGAAATAACAAGAGCTTGACTTAGAACACAAACTTGAGAGGAACAGAACTACAGAAGAGTCGGGTGGGAGAAAGGGCAATTAACTTGCTACAAAACTAAGTCATCAAAGCTCATGCATGCTATTTACAGTACGTATTTAATTTCACAGGTTCAAATCTGTCAAATTAAAGCATTCCAAGGGGTATCAAAATTAATGGATGCTCTATATTTACACTGCAAACAATTTACACTGCAATTACCACGTAGTTTTAACAAGAGTTCAGACTTCATGATATTTCCAATTACCAAAACTCTAGAGTAAGGTCTGATTACAAGTGCCAATCAGCTCCGATCACATTGTAAGCTCTACAACCCCAACTCCCTTGTTCACTCTTCCCAGTTTACAGGAAGGAGCAGAAATTGTTTGAGTAAGCATCTGATGGTCACTGTGGTTGAGCCACAATCCACCCATCTTGATATCAGCTACTCTCATACACATACCTGGGACTCCCAGAACCCCCTCATATTTTCTCAAACAGGCCCGAATTTCAAGCTTCCTTGTAATGTTGCCTTGTATGTTGAAAGTGTTTCCAGAAGATTCACAGATTAAAATATGTTCCTCTGATATAACGGTATTGAGAAGTATCTAAAGCCTTTCAAAGATATTATAGATTAGATGAGATATTACTGAGCTCTTGACCATGTGAGGCTACCACAAGAAAGCAGCACTGTGTAACCACAAAAGGACCCTCACCAGAACCTAGGCAGGATGACATCTTGATTCTTGATTTCAAGCCTCCAGAACTATATATCAATTCTGTTATCTGTAAGCCATCTAGTCTTTGATGCCTTCCTATATATAATCCAACGCTGACTATGATACACTTACTATTCTCGCTAAAGGAAATGTTTTTCCTCACTCTATCACCATTTCTTAAAAACAATCTCTGTCCTTTTCAAGAAGCATTTTATCCCTATCTTCCCTACTATTCCATTTGTAGTGAAATTGATCTGTGTTCCCAAACACCATTACCCCTGCATCTGTACTTACCAACACTATCCTGCACCATGTTTATAACACCTTGTTCGCCAACTCTGTGTACATAGCAGGCTGGAATTGCTTATCTTTGGGCCTAATAATGCTTGCTTATCTTACTACTGTGGTTGGCTTCTCTAAAACATTTATTACATGTGGTTAATTATTGAACAAGAAGAATTTCAAAGGTAGAACTGTCCCAACTGAGTAGTTCACCATGCATGCCTACATAGGAACAATGCCCAGCACACCTAACCCTATTCTTCATCCTCCAGGAACCAGATTAAACTTATCATCTGAAGAGGCTTTTCTGTCTCTATCAAGCACAGTATGTTGCACTCTAAAGAGCACTCTGCTCATACCTAGTATTGTACTTATGACTATAGTCACCTATCCCTTTCTTCTCAATAGGCCACAAGCTTCTTGAGAGTGAGACCTGCTTGCAACTATCCTTATGCCCTCAGCATGATACCTGATACTAACTAGCAAGAAGAGGACATACACAAATGAGTATACATTATAACGTACATTTATAAAAAGCACAAGTTAGTAGGATTGTGCATGCTGCAAAAATGAAATTGCAGGTTGAAGGTGAAGGAAGTCTCATCGTGTCATCTTTAAGCAGGTAAAAACAGTTTAACGGCTACATAAAGAAATGGATGGAAACTATTTAGAATTCACAAGGAAAGAATAAAAGTGTAGCAGGAGAGGTTAAAGTAAATAAGTGGGATACTGCAGTGTATGGCTTCAATTAAACAAAGGTAAAAACAGAAAAGGAATTAGGTGCTTAACATTATCCTCAAATACAAAGTACCCTTCCTCGGTTCTGATGAGTTGAATACAAAGTAGTCGATGACTTTCATTGGCTAAATAGGAAAGTTAACCTTGATTCAATTGGAACAGAAATCATAAAGGTCAGTCAGTAGCTAATAATAAAGAAACACAGTCTGGTGATAAGTGGGGCAAGGATAAACCTCAGCCTGCGAAGGTAAACTTGATAACTACCATGTGAGTGGACAGTTGATTTTCAATTTTCTTGCAAAGAAGAATATTAAAATGAATACTCCCATAAAGTATTTGCTTTTTAAACTGTGTTTAGTCAAACCAAACCACAGTCTGGAGACACCCCTCAGCTTACCAAGGTTGTCTCGTACTGACATGTCAAAGTCAGGAGAGAAGTTTGGCATTGGTTACATGCTGTGGTATTTGAGGAGAAATAACTATTGCCTGAATTGGTATGTAGAGATGATGAACAGTGAGAAATCTGTGAAACCAGAGGAAAGACAAGGACTTCAGAAGTTAAGAAATTGAGATGCAAAAGGTACCAGAAGTCTATGTCACAAAGTGGTGGCACACACGAGTATTAACAGCACTCAAGAAACTGAAGCAGGAAGATTGTAAGTTCATGGCAAACCTGAGCTACATGGCAAGCTCACATTTCAAGTAAATAAATAAGAGCCACATAGATGAAGACCTAAATATGAGCAGGATCAAGAGGTAGCAATATCTCAAGGAATAAGCAAAATGAAAATTACCTTTTAAACTCATTAGGAAGAGAACACACATTTTCCTTAGTTGTCAGTAATATGTTAAGTGATAAGAAGTACAGTTCATAACCCAAATTTGATAACAGTCCAGTCCTGCAGGTTTTTAATCAGCAGAAAGGAAGAAGATAAAAATACAAGTTGTGACAGCCAATGACATAAATGATGCTTCTTGTAAACAGGGATGATCTCCTGTGTCAATACAGGGCAGAGAATATAATGGAAAAAGGAGACTGTCTGAGTACCAATGGGAGTTTTCCACACTAAATAGAGAAAAAGTCAGAAGATCTAAAGCAAGGTCTTCCAGCCCTTCCATTCTATCTCAACCTTGACATTTTGGGTTGACTACTTCTTTGTGTAGGGGGCATATCCTACAAATTGTAGTATATTTAATCATCATCTATACTATAAAACTAGTAGCACTTTCTCCTAACTCTAAACTCTAAAAATGTTTCCAGAAATTATTAAATGCTTCCTAGGAATTAAAACTGTCACACACTGAGAACCACTGGTCTAAAAAGGGGTTGGGGGAAGAATAACCTTTTAGAGATAGAGGAACCTTTTGACATTTCTTATATACTTAGTCTTAACACAGTTATTTGGATTTAGTGAAGCCAAAAATAAAAGAATATCAGTATCAACACGGTGGGTTAAACTGTGCCCCCATCTCCATCTCCAGCATTTGAATAGCAGGTGGCACTGTTTAGGGAGTTTCCAGAGGTTTCCTGGAAGGAAGAAGTCACTGGGGATGAACTTAGAAAGTGAAAACTCTGAGCCACTTCCAGGTTACCCTCTCTGCTTTCTGCTTGCATTGGCAGATGGGAGCTCCCAGATTCATGCTTCAGACTATATGTATACTGCTTGTAGCCCTGCTTCCCTGCCATGATGGACCTTACTCTCTTAGAACCGAAAGCCCAAATAAACTTTTTGTTCTATTAGGTACCTTTGTCATGGCCAAAGAAAAGTAACTTATAGGATTTTGAAGGATGGAAAAATAGGAATTTAATAAAATATTGTATCTGTTTAATTACTAGTGCACTTATCCTGTCTATCCTTCTCTTTTAAGTATGCTAAAAAGTTCCATGAAAAGAACCAGCATGGAAATTTTACCTTATTAACATTAGTGAGTAAGTGTCAAATTACCATAGGGCTCCCATAAAAATGCATAAATATTATGTCTCATTAATTTTTTAATAGTGATCATAAGTGTGAAATAGCTTGACTGCAGGCTCCAGGCATATAGTGAACTACTCATGGTATAATTTACCTATTATAGATTTTAAAATTAAAGGTACACTTTCTCTCTTGGGAGGGATGATGCTTAAAGTTGAGGCAAGTAGAACCCAAACTACATGATGCACTCTCATATTATTTGCCATTTCAGCCCACACTTAAGGTCTCTAGTAGTAGGCACACATACCAGTGCTAAAATAGTTTGTCACAACCCTTTCAGCAGACTGATTTAAAAAAGACTGCACTTGGCTGATTATGCTACACTTTTCTAGCAGCCAATCTTTAGGCAAAGCAGACAGGGGAAACAGCAGGACAAGGTAGGTGGTTCTTGGCACTTCCCTAATCAAGAAACAATGCATATCGTGTGCTTGTGTAACAGAAGGCAGCATTAGTTTTCCAAAGCAGTTTTGCCTCACACAAAAGTTCACAAACAAACAGAGAATGGGGAAGGGAGGGAAAAGGAGGGGAGAGCGAAGAATGCAACAGCACTTGCCATGTTTTCTGTTAGAAGGCACAAATGTGCAAATGGGGAGAAAGAAACGGGATGTATGACCATCAATGAGAGTAGTAAAGCACCGCAAGCCTTGAGGTGAGCCAGAAATGGTGGGATAAAGGTCAAACTACCAAGGCTGCTGTTTTTAAGAACTGTGCTCATGTAGCCTTAAAATCCACAGCCACATCCCTTCTGTGCCCATGGCACTTTTGTAAATGGTCACATATCTTTCCCACTATTTCATGGCAGCAATTCAAAGAATTTTAACTTGGGATATTTCACTTACATTGAAACAAACAGCCCCTGAACTCTGTCTTCTAAATTATACATAAGCGTGGTGCAAATGTAGCCTAGGTCCAAAACATCACCTATCCATAGGACTACTAGTTCCACTGGTTAATTTAGAGCAAGCCCAAGGTTTAAGCTCTTAGGCAGTATACAAAATGGTGGGTTAAAACAAAGATTTTTATAATCACATTGTTCCGTAATGCCAAGTTCAACAGTCCAGACAAGTAACTTAGCTGCTCTGAGTCTTTCATGTTATCAACAAACTAATGTCTGTCCAGATAAAATGTGTTAATATTCAGAGGGAGACAATCCACCATCGATCCTAGAGCATCCTTATATATTACTACTGGATATGTCAAGACTGAAAGGTGATGCTGAATTTTTACAGGCTATTTCCTAGGATTTTGTTTGTAACAAGTGATTTTCAGACTAAGGTAACAGCTCCCAATCTTAGCAAAGACCAGACTCTGTGCTTGTCACTATTAAAGTGACAAATCCCTCAAACTCAGTGTTCCTCTGCTGTAGCACAACTAACTACCTCCACCCATCACCCAAGTCTACCCTGTAGAACTTAAGATTATGCTGAACCTGAGTATTGTACTGACATATTGCTATTCCTCCAATGACAGTATTCTTGGTCTCTTACTTAGAAGTCTTAGGTAACCTGCAATTATCCATGAAATGGTAACAGTGAGTAGTCAGTATAAAACCCCACACTTTGTATGATTCTTAAATATGTATTTTTAATTATATGCATGGGGTAGTATGTGCACATACATGGTCAAAGAGGCCGTAAAAGGACCCTGAATGTCAGGACAGTCCTTGACAAGGTTCAGTATTCCTAACTGACACATCATCTCCCCAGCCTTTTTTGTATGATTCTTCACAAATGCATGAAAAAAAAAAAACAAAAACAGAAAAGCAACCAGACTTACAACCTTGAGTATCACTGAATTATCACCAGGTAGCCTGAGTATTTGTTTATTGAAACACAGAAATGACTCAATGCCTAGAATGACCTATGAATGAAGCTAACACTCTCTAGAGGGAAAAATATGGATAAAACAATTATACTTTAGTATTCACTGGACCAGAATAATCTAGAAATAAAACAAAACTATAAAGTCAGCTAGGGTATCCTGTTTTTAATATTCAGCCTAAAATTATTTTTATTTTTTCATAATTTCCACTTTTAATCTAACTGAAATATAGATGTCATACATTTGTGTTAAGGCAGACTCATTATAGCTCTAAATAATCATTGACCCTTAATAGGTGGAAGGAGAATGAAGCACATACATCTATTTCTACCCGTTTGTTATACAGAATAAATAAACTGACAGCTAGAAAGATAAATAAATGATGTACCCATAAATATATTTTCATGTTAGTTCATTTCTAGGAAATCTCAAATATCCAAAAACAAGCTCTTCTAAATAATAGAATGGTATACACATCCTAGTTAACTCATAGATCCTTGAAAACTCATACCAGTATATTAAGATAAAAAATGCAGTTTCTACTATTTCCTGAAAACATGGTTGGTGGTAAGTTTGAATGGGAAATACCATTACATAAATATCTGACAAATTCAACAACTGATTTAACATTTAATGACAATTTTTCTACATTGATAGTCTTCAACAAATAACCAATAAACATGACCAGGAATGTGACCTTCAGCATTAGAAACATTCACTGGACAACTGATTCTTTTATGGAAAGGAAGGAGTTAAAAGCCAGGATCTACAGTGTAATTCAATAGCATACTTTGATCCATAATTAGCTGGAACCAAACTGGAAGGACAAGTGTGGAAAATTGGACTTATTGCCCTGTACAATCCCTACTTTCAGTTATAACTGAAACCTCATTTCATTTGATATAGAGACATGGCTAGTTAAAAAATGAAGGATGTAGTTTCGGGACAACTCACTTTATATAAAAAATGGAGGGCTTGGATCTCAGGACAATTCACAAGAGCATCTGAAAACAGTTTGATAGAGCAAGGATACACTGTACTGCAAAACTGTAAGAATTTAGAGATCACAGAACATAGGTACACCCTGCTTTAGCAAAACAAATATATGAAAAATCAGAGCCAGACAAGGCACAACATGGAGAAAATCCAGGCCCCTTTTTTTGGCATAGTAAATTTGTTCTCCCATTTAAAGACCATTAGCTATTTACCAAAGTAGAGGGGGGGGGTGGTGCAAGTTACTGCAGTGACAATGACAAACAATCTGTGAGGGCAACCCAAGAAAGGTTATATTCACTCACAAGTGTGTTATATACACATTGACTCTTCTGGAAAACATTGATTTCATAATGGAAGATACCAGACTGTAGAGCATATTATAAGCAGCCATGTCTCTGCCAAACCCATCTTAACATTCTGTTTGTTCTCGCCTTGTATCATGGGTGATGTAAATGAAAATACATTCAAGTTACAGTACAAACTTCAAAAAAATACCATCTTATCCGTATGATCCGTGACTATGTAAAGCTCCTTGAAAAAAAAAATAATAATTTCAAGAAAATCACTTGGAGGACTAAAGAAAGAGCAGAGCTTTAGTTGGTCCTTCAATCTAGACCCTCAATGACATGGACATTCACATATGGTATTTTAGAATTCAAAACCAAATGTAGTCAGGTATAGGGCATTACATACATATATGTAGCATTCTTGTTCAAAATAAATGACAAATGAAATGTACCTATTCTAGAAGGCCAGAGAGATGGTTCAGCAGTTAAGACAACTTACTGATCTTCCAGAATACCCAAGTTTGGTTTTTAGCACCACATCTGGCACTTTACAAATGCCTCAGGAGCACATAGGAACATAAAAATTTGTATAACTAAAATTAATGTATATTTTTTTTTAAAAAGTATTCTAAATGAGACATTCAACCATACCCTCTGCTTTCCAAAACTAGTGCCAGATATAAAAATGAAATGCATCATCTAACCTATATAAGACATTTGGGTGAAGTACAAAAATACTCCAGAAAGATAGAGCCTTGTTATCTGCATACTTTGGCAAATGATGTGATCTCTATAATCTGATATCCTTGTGTATGACCCAACCCACATAATGACACTGTTCGATTATACATGTTATTACAAGATATAACTGCAAAGTATCTTACTATCTACGTATAGAATCTTCCTCAATAGCCCCAGCTAGCTTGATGTGCTATTAAACAGTTCAGATTTTACCAGTGATTAATTTCAAAGCACATAAAACAACACATCCATATCTTTTCTTCCCTTAAGCAGAACAAACGAAGAAAATGTTAGCTGTCTATGGAACCCCAACAATTATCACTCATTTATACTTTTAGAGAAAAATCACCCACTTGACTGGGTCAGCAACTGCTCATTCAAGAAAGTTAAGAGCTCTTTCCTGTCTAGGCCGGAGCCCTGAGCAGACCTTGGCACAAACTCGGCAGCCAGTCCCACATCACCCAGAGGAAGCTCCATTCCCAAGCGCTCTAACATGTCCAGGATCATAGGATCAGAGGTGAGGAGGACACAACATCTGCCCCAACACCAGGTGTAACTGGGATCAGCAGGACCCAGGCACCCAGGAACTTCAATCAACCAGTGGCACTGGTACCTTCTCAGCCTGTGCCATGAGCAGACCTTGGGTGCAAACTCTGCAGCCAGTCCCACAACACCCAGAAGAAGCTCCACTCACAGGCACTCTAACACACCCAGGACCACAGGATAACAGGATCACAGAATCAGCTGAACTCTGAGAAGTTCTGACACAACCAGGATCACAGGAAGGACAGGCCTCAGTCAGATATAGCGAGGGCAAGAAGCACTAGAGATAATCAGATGGCAGGAGGCAAGCATAAAAACACAAGCAACAGAAACTAAGGTTACTTGGCATCATCAGAACCCAATTCTCCCACCATAGCAAGTACTGGATACACCATTATACCAGAAAAGCAAGATTCAGATCTAAAATCACTTCTCAGGATGGTGATAGAAGACTTTAAGGATATAAAGAACTCCCTTAAAGAAATAATGGAGAACACAGGTAAACAGCTAGAAGCCCTTAAAGAGGATACATAAAAATCTCTTAAAGAATTACAGGAAAATGCAAGCATACAGGTGAAGAAACTGAACAAAACCATCCAGGATCTAACAATGGAAATAGAAACAATAAAGAAATCACAAAGGGAGACCACCCTAGAGACAGAAAACCTAGGAAAGAGATCAGGAGTCATAGACTCAAACATCACCAACAGAATACAAGAGAGAGAAGAGAGAATCTCAGGTGCAGAAGATACCATAGAAAACATTGACAAAACAGGCAAAGAAAATGCAAAATGCAAAAAGCTCCTACCCCAAAACATCCAGGAAATCCAGGACACAATGAGAAGATAATAGGATAATAGGTATAGAAGAGAGTAAAGATTCCCAACTTAAAAGGTCAGTAAATATCTTCAGCAAAATTATGGAAGAAAACTTCCCTAAAGAGATGTCCATAAACATACAAGAAGCCTACAGAACTCTAAATAGACTCGACCAGAAAAGAAATTCCTCCCCAGCACATAGTAATCAAAACACCAAATGCACTAAATAAAGATAGAATATTAAAAGCAGTAAGGGAAAATGGTCAAGTAACATATAAAGGCAGACCTATCAGAATTACACCAGATTTTTCAACAGAGACTATGAAAGCTAGAAGATCCTGGGCAGATGTCATACAGACACTAAGAGAACACAAATGCCAGCCCAGGCTACTATACCCAGGAAAACTTTAATTACCATAGACAGAGAAACCAAGATATTCCATGATAAAACCAAATTTACCCAATATCTTTCCATAAATCCAGCGCTACAAAGGATAATAGATGGAAAACACCAACACAAGGAGGGAAAATGAGTTAAAAACTGTTTTCTACATTCTTCCACAAGGAAGGTAACAATATCTTCTTCCCCAGGACACCACACACAAAAGTATCCAGATTCAATTAAGGTTCTGTTTAATAAAACTAGGGTCAAAGTATATCATTTGATAGTAAATCAGATTCAGCATGTTCAGGTAATAAGTTTCAAATAAGAGAGAATGCATTTCTTTGTATTCATGAGGTTCAGAAGAAACAACCATGTGAAAACATACATCAACCTTTACATGGGCCAATCGTGTGCTGTCTTCCACAATGAGTATTTCCCATATGAGGCCAAGTTAGATTGGAAGATTACAGCAATGCTTTTATGCCACTTAAGTATCACCTTTGTCTTTTCTCTGTCTTCAGGAAAAAATAATGTAATACATACCACAAATCTTGCAGAAGGAACTTGGAGTGAGGGAAACCTGGGCCTTCAATAATAACCATTTGGGTGCTAAAACTACCCAGTAATATATTAATAATATATTAATCATATATGCTGATTCATATAAATTTAGCATATATTATTATATACTATTTTCATCTAGGTTTTTACAGTGTTGTTGGAGATGAGGTTTGAAATGAGTAAGATTTCACTTCTTTGACATGTTGCTACTGGCAAAGTTCTTAGTACTTACAGTGAAATCTAAGAGGATTATAATTATAAATTGTTCAAAAGGAACAAAAGAAATGAGAGATTGAATAACTTTTTACTTTTAAAAGTCCCTGAAGCATAATGACTCAGTGCTATAGATAACTTCTACAATAGAGGTGATAGCTTTTAAACTTATTTCTAAGTCAGTCCCCATAACACCTGAATGACTCAGTTTCCTTATTTGTACAACATCACTGAGCTCCCTGACAAGACAGAATGTCATACATACCTACTAACTTTTTTTACACAAAAATTTAATGCCTGAAATTGATCAATTCAAAGAAAATGGTAGACATGTTCTTTAAAAATTTAGAGTGTGGGCTGGAAAGATGGCACAGTGGTTAAAATCACTTACTGCTCTTGCAAGGTCCTTGGTTTGTTTCCCAGAACCCACATGGTGAATTCAAAACCATTAAGAAACTGCAGTTCCAAAGGATTTGATACTCTCTTCTGACCTGTACACATTTCAGACACACACATGATGGACACACATACATGCAAGCAAAAACATTCATACACATAAAATAAATGAATCTAAAATTAAATAGTAGTACAAAAGTATAAACAAAAGTAAAGCTGGCAAGATGGCTCAGCAGGTAAGAGCACTGACTGCTCTTCCGAAGGTCCTGAGTTCAAATCCCAGCAACCACATGGTGGCTCACAACAACCCTTGATGGTGATGAGATCTGACGCCCTCTTCTAGTGTGTCTGAAGACAGCTACAGTGTGCTTATGTATAATAATAAATAAATCTTTAAAAAAAAGAAACAAGAAAAAGAAAAAGAAAAAAGTTAAGCTCACATCTACAATCACTCAGATGAAAAGCTCATGAGTAAAAGGACTGACAGAATGTGTTAATACTTCAAAAACAAAGGGAATTGGGGATGAGAACAAGGAATCAATCAACGCACACATGACTACAGTATTTTGTACAATAACAATATTAGGGATTTCAACTTACAAAACAGACATGAAATTCAACAACCATAAACACATTTTTTTTTCTAAAAATGGGGATTGACCTCAGGTCATCATCAATTCTAGGCAAGCACTCTATCATGAAACTATGCCCTAATTCCGTGATCACATTTGATTCAGGTGATAGAATGAGAAAACACAAAAACATATAAGAATAGACAGGAAAGTTCATCTGATAATAAGCACATATGCATACTAACAAAATATATAACATGTAAACAATAATAATTTGGGTTTGGGGATGTTGCCTAGTTAGTAGAGTGCCTGCTTAGAACATATGAAGTCCTAGGTTCAGTCCTCAGGACGACATAAACCAGATACAGCATACAAGCATGTAATCTCAGCACTTGATGTAGAGGTAGAAAGATAAGAAGTTCAATATCACCCTGAACCTAATATGGAGTTCAAGGCCAGCCTGGAATAAATGAAACTACATCTCAAAAAAAACTAAGTGTTTGTTTGCTTGTTTCTTCTAAGTCTCTTCAACGATTCAACTCCCAATATACCTGACCTTTAGAGACAAAAATCCCTAGCTATTTATCATTGGCTGGTTTATAAGAATAAACATAAAAGAAGAGCCATGCCCGGGAGCACTTTAAAATCTTTGTAGAGCAAGATCAGTACAGAACATTGAAATTCAGGACAGCTAAATGTTCAGATGGCAGAGGAATCCTCAGTAAGCTGAAACAACAAATGAAGCTTTAAGGCAACAGTTCTAACCTGTGGGTCCCATGACCCCTTTGGTGTCAAGTAACTCTTTCACAGGGGGTCAAAAATCAGATTATCCTACATATCAGATTATGCTTCATAACAGTAGCAAAATTACAGATATGAAGTATTAATGAAAATAATTCTTTGGTTGGGTTTCACCATAATGTGGGGAACTGTATTAAAGGGTCTGAAGATTAGAAAAGTTGAGAACCATTGGAAGGAAGACAGCACTGAGATAGGAACTGGGTTATTAAAGCTATGAGATTCATTAAAGGAAAATTTTAAAAAAGATGCTTCCAATTTGGTGAGAATACCAAGAGCAGAGTTGGAAAATGGGAATTACAGGGATAAAGAAATTCGGATGTCTGGACTATATGAGCAGCAACTGAAATTCAGGATTCTAAATGGCAAACTCCATGTCACTCTGCTACTCCTGGCTGGCCTTCTTCCCTCCATTCCAACATCCCTTTACAGGAAATTCTCCATTGTTCTTAAACTGTTACTGAAAGACTTGTTTAATGAGGTAACTCCCTCTTTTTAATCTCTCCTACAACTTCTGCTGACTTTTTTTCCAACATGACACACAAAGATCTACTATGACCTAAAATCCATCCCTTTATGGCCAGATGCATTAAAAATATAACTCTTTGTTTCTGCTGCTTTCTGTTTCAGCCATTAATTAGTATCTAGTTAAACATTCATTATCAGCATATTCTACCCCTACCTACCTTTGTATATGTTGCCATTTTGATCTAGAATGTCTTTCCCTCCTCTTCTTCAAATAAAACACTATTCAAGCCTTGGTGTACAGGTCTTCTACTATAAGCCTTTCTTTACCTCATCCAAGAATCAACTTTAGTGCTAGACAGAGGAGAGCATCTGATGCTCTTTCAGAGAATGCAAATTTGACTCTCAGCACCAAAACAGTAGCTCACAAATGTCTATAACTCCAGTTACAAGGGATTGGAAGCTCTCCTTTGACCTCCATAGGCACCAGGCATATAAACAGTGCACAGACATACCTATTGGTAAAATACCATACACATGAAACAAAATAACTAACTAACTAACTAAATAAATAAATAAATAAATACACTTTTTTAAAATCCAATTTAGCTTGTTAGTGGAAGCATGCACCTTAAATTCCAGCACTCAGGAGGCAGAAGCAGGAAGATCTTAAGAGTGTGAGGCCATCTTGGTCTACGGAGTGACTTCTAGTGCAGCATAAGCTAAAGAAAATCGGTCTCAAAAAAAAAAAAAAAAAAACCATAAAAATCAAAATCCAATTTAACTTAAATTCCCCTCTGTGGCATTTTTGTAAAACTGATATAATTAACTCACATTTCTGCTTCACTAAACTAGGAGATATTTGGTGCTTTTTTTTTTGAGTCAAGATCTAACTATATTATAGACCAGGCTAGCCTCAAATGTGAGATGTTCCTACTTCAAGAGTGCTGAGAATACAGGTATGCACCATTATGTCTGGCCTGACTATGAGCACCTTCATTTCACTGAACTTGAACATTATAGTAAGTACTTGGTAAACATAGTGTATACATAAAACCATTAGGGTCAGAATTTAATATCTAAAATCAAAACATAAAGCATCTTATTGTAAATAAATGGCCAAATATTTAGCTATATAATAACCATAAGATCCATGTGCTATTATAATTATTAACTTAATTTTACTGACATAAAAAACAGCTTCAGAAATTATATAGAAAAAAATTAAAACATCAAATATTGTCAAGCTACTCTATATCCACCATCTTGCAATAGAAGATAACGATTAGCTTCACTTTAACAATGTCCCCCATTGCTCTTGTTCTCTTGTGTAGCCTCACTTGTCTATTGCACTCGTGCATGTGTGTGTGTGTGTGTGTGTGTGTGTGTGTGTGTGTGTGTTTGCATATAATATACATTATAGTGTGTGTATGTACTCATGTAATATGCATTATATTTATAGAAGCCAGAAGTCAATCTTGGGGTCATTCATCAGAAAGGACTTTCTCTTTTTATCACTTTCAAAGGAATTGGGGACTCCTTTGCTTAAATTTGGCTGGTTGGCCTGTATCTCCACAGGGATCTGCCTATCTCTTCCTACCTATATCCCTGTGATTACAAATGTGTGCAACCAGGACAGGCTCTATACCAGATTGCTGGCATCAAACTCAGATCCTGATGTTTGCATGAATGCACTTTATCAACTGAACTATCTCTCTAGTTCTAACACTGGACTCTCTTAATGGTTAAATCATTCCTTTAAGCATATGAGCTTTAAGACAGAGCATCTTCTTAACACTTCTCTAGGGTACTTTATCTCCTATTCAGTTTAACAAAATATCATACATGGTTGGCATCAAATTACTAATTAATCTAAGAGTCATGTTGTTGAATAGCATGCTACAATCTGGGCCTAACCAGAAAGTTATATAAAATCAGAAACTCTACTACCAATATATTATTCAAAATGTGCTGAATCAATGAATGAACTGCTTCTCTTAATTGATGGATGGATGGATGGATGGATGGATGGATGGATGGATGGATGGATGGAGATGTGGGGGTTTCATTATGAGGATACATGTCTGAAAAACTGAAGCGAATTCTATTACATTTAGACTCACACAACCTTAAACAGAAGTCATTAAAGTTCTGATAGGTCAATCTGAAAAAGTTTTCACTGTTAGGCATCAATAAGGTGGGAATATAACTAGCCTACAAGCCGGGCGGTGGTGGTGCACGCCTTTAATCCCAGCACTTGGAAAGCAGAGGCAGGCAGATTTCTGAGTTCGAGGCCAGCCTGGTCTACAAAGTGAGTTCCAGGACAGGCAGGGCTATACAGAGAAACCCTATCTCAAAAACCAAAAATAAATAAATAAATAAATAAATAGCCTACAAAAATTATACCTACAAAAATACAACCTCAATCCTCATTTTTCCAAATCCATAAGCAAATAAATGAACACAGTTGCACCCGTCTTATAGTTTAAGAAACCCTTAGACTACAGTGATTGAACTAATTGTTTTAAGGAGCTTCCCTCAATTCTCCAACTGTCTTTTCCTTTGCTGTCTTTTGAACTGCAATGATTCTTTTTTCTTTCAGCAAGTCACAGATAGTTGTAAGAAACTAACAAAAGGAAGAAAAGTCAGAAAAATAAACATATACCCCTTTTTTCATTTAATTTGAATAGTTTTGAACCCCTAGTAATACAATAACCCAGATAAATAACTTATATTGCCATATGGCTGTTTTATAATCACATACAACTCCTTACACACATTCAAAATTTGGAATTATCACAGTGAAGCATAATACATAGCATTAATATTTTTAAATTTTAGTCTAAGGGGGCTGGAGAGATGGCTCAGTGGTTAAGAGACTGCTCTTCCAGAGGTCCTGAGTTCAATTCCCAGCAACCACATGGAGTGTCACAACCATCTGTAATGAGATCCAATGCCATCTTCTGATATGTCTGAAGAGTGACAGTGTACTCACATACATTAAATTAATAAATAAATAAATAAATAAATAAATAAATAAATAAATAAATCTTCTAAAAGGTCTTATTATACTTTCAAAACTTTAAGAATCCCAAGTTTAGGGCCGGGCGTGGTGGCGCACGCCTTTAATCCCAGCACTCGGGAGGCAGAGGCAGGTGGATTTCTGAGTTCGAGGCCAGCTTGGTCTACAGAGTGAGTTCCAGGACAGCCGGGGCTACACAGAGAAACCCTGTCACGAAAAAACAAAAAAAAAAAAAAAAAAAAAAAAAAAAAAAAAAAAAAAAAAAAAAAAAAAAAAAAAAAAAAAACCAAAAAAAAAAAACAAAAAAGAATCCCAAGTTTAGCCGGGCAGTGGTAGTGCACACCATTAATCCCAGCACTCAGGAGGCAGAGGCAGGTGGATTTCTACAAAGTGAGTTCTAAGTTAGCTAGGGCTACACAAAGAAACCCTATCTCAAAAAACCAAAAAAAGAAAAAAGAAAAAAAGAATTCCAAGTTTACCAAAACTTATTGTTTGATCAAACTCTTTGCATTAAGATGAGCCATATTCAATTCCTGTTTTTATTAGCTGTGACACATTGGCTTCAGGAAATCACATAAAGCTCAAAAGTTATACTTGAGTAGAAAAAAAGAAAATTCATGTTGCTATTATGCTCTGGGTTCTAGTACTTGATTTGTTGCATCAAGCTATGTTTACTACAGAATAGTGAAGTTAGTTAGCTAGGAACTGAAAGTGATACTATCTCATAATTACCTAGTTACCTTGTCAAATCAAGTAAAACATAAAAGATGAAATAGGACAAATAGCCAAAGAGTAAATGTTATTACTACTGGAGATAAATGCTTTTCCTTTAGTATACTGAAAATTGGGAGATTCTTGCTGGATGTATAAAACTATTTATGGAAACTATTCCTTAACTTTTATTTTTAAACTTTTTACTACAGTTTATACTGGGCCAAGGGGGGAGGGAAAACAGAAGTAGGCTCACTCTTTTATCTCAAACTAGTACATTTCAAAGTCACATGATCAAAACTTTTGACTGCTTGGCTGAGGCAGGGACTGATGTACTCAGGAGTCCCATGGAGGAGGATCTTTGTGAGTTCAAGGTCAGCCTGATCTACATGTTCCAGAACAGCCAGGACTTCATAGAGATACCCTATCTCAAAAAGAAAAAAAAAAATCTTGAAATATATTCAACTCGAGCAATAAACTCAGAACTGTTTTACTTGAATCCAGGATGGTGTGGGCACTCATCACTGTGATAAATATTGCAGACAAGTCAAAAGAACTGTGTCTCAGAGCTGGGCGTGGTAGCCCACACACTCGTGGTGGCCCACACACTCGGGAGGCAGATGCAGGTGGATTTCTGAGTTCGAGGCCAGCCTGGTCTACAAAGTGAGTTCCAGAACAGCCAGGGCTATACAGAGAAACCCTGTCTCAAAAAACCAAAACCAAAAAAAAGAACTGTGACTCAGTTTCTTTATTTGTAAGTGCTTGGGGTAGTAGGACACATTAGGGAAGTGATTTCTAGATTTGTCTCAGGTTTTGATGAGATTAAACTTGTACTATTACTCTAGCCCAAGTCCATTAGCACATAATGGAAGATTTCATATGTCCTAATATTTGAGCCCTGTTTTCCCGTATGGACAGTCCATAATAGGAAAGTAAACAGGAGCCAGAAGAGAAGTGCAAGTCCAGACCAAGTGGCCAGATGCCACAGGAAATGGTTTGTGTTGCATGTCACAGTCTCACCCTCTCTTCTACTATAATCAAGTTGCTGTTTACAACTGAAATGTAGACGAGCGAGCGACATGGACTTGTACTTGGGAGGTGGGGTAGGATTCCACTGTTCAAAAGGCCCAAGAGAGGTTCAAAAGTTTGTTTGCTGAATCTCTGCTGGAAACTCCTTTCTCCTCATGCCACTGAAATTAGAAAGTTTACCAAAAGAGGAACCCTTTTAACTGATGAGTTGAAGAAACCCCAGTATTTCCCAACCCAATACCAGGCCCCATCGATTTCTGGCCTCTTGGCAGGAAATGAACTACTTACTACAGGACCACACTGTCAGGACTGTGAGACAAGTATGGGGAACGTAACTGCTTCTGAGCATTCTCAACCAAGTGGAATCGCTGTGCTGGGATTGGGGGGGGGGGGGGTACCCAGCCTCCAACTCCTCCCACGCTCCCCGAAAGTCCCAGACTTCCAAAGAAATGTTTCTTGGGTGAGCACATGGGGGGGGGGGGAACAAACGCAGGCAGGCGCCTCTTTCTCCGATTTCTGGCAAAGTCGAAGGACCTGGGAACCTATGTGGTGCTTGTCTTGGGCTCCGATGTGCTCGAAACGAAAAGGAGGGAGGCTCCCCTGCCCGGGACCCCAAGTGTTAAGAGACCAAACAGCAACTGACAAGAGGTGGGAGGGAAATGGAATCCTGCAAAGAAGGTTCGCGC
Organism: Mus minutoides; assembly: GCA_902729485.2. Taxonomy (NCBI): domain Eukaryota; kingdom Metazoa; phylum Chordata; class Mammalia; order Rodentia; family Muridae; genus Mus; species Mus minutoides. The sequence continues at coordinate 751,294 of LR753374.1, forward strand.
CCACAAGTTAGACAAACAGCCCTACCCCAGTACTCTAGGACGCGACGCAGGGTGTCCCCAAGTTGGGGTGGGGCCTTTCTCCTCCGCAAGCTGACCGGAGAGAGAAGGCCCGGTAAAGTGGAGAAGGGGTGCTCTTCCGCCCCCACGCCGTCTCCGTTCCCTGAGTTGTGCGGCGAGATCACGATTGCCTCCCGGAGGGGAGGGCCGGCTCCTAGGCGTGTTCCCCGGCAGGACGATCCGGGGATCTCTGGTCTCCGAGACTAGCGGGGCTTGCGGGAAGACTTACCAGTTTGGGTTTGTTTTTCGTCTCCTCTTCGTTGGCGGCCCGGTTCCCCGCGCCTCGCTTGTTGCTCCGGCCCCCGCCGTGTTCCTCGCCGCCACTGCCGCCGCAGCTGCCGCCTCCGGCTCCCGACGCCGCCGCTCCAAGCTGCTCCATCTTCCTCTGGCCCTGTCACCTGCCGCCCAGAAACCCCAAGTCTCCTCAAGGGCAAACACCCCTCGGAGCGCTCAGAATGTCCCGCGTCCACGGACAGAGAGGGTTGCCCGCCAAGCGCCGCTCCCAGGCCACCGGGTCTCCCCAAGCCCAGGCAAACCCGACGCAAACCACGCCGGTGCCACCACTCAGCGCTGGGGCAAGCCCTGCCCCTAAGCAGCTGCAATCACCGCGGTCGCCTCCGCCCTCGGGGCGGCGTTTAGGGTGGAGGAAAAGTAGGTGCCTATCTCTTTAAGACGGCCTCGACACACGTGATTCATCAAAGTGCCCGCTGTCGGTCGCCCAAGCGGGCTCCAAAAGCCGCTTCCTACTCGTGGAGCTGAGCCGGCCGGGCTACGGAGCATGCCCGGAGAAAAGACTGGAGCCTACCAGAGGACATTCTACTGTGGTTAAGCACTGATTTCACTTCCTAGTTGTCTAGCACCAAAAGGAAGGGAACTAGTCTAGACGGGTGAGAGAGAGAGAGAGAGAGAGAGAGAGAGAGAGAGAGAGAGAGAGAGATAACCCATCTTAGAGATAGGAAAACTGAGTGAGGAGGATTCTTATGAGCATTTTACTGGCAAGGCCACAAGTCTCAGTTTTCACTAGTGTTGGTCACCGAACCCTCCCTAGGCAGAGGGCCCTCGGGGGATGTGCTCTTGCTTCATTCAGTGGGAAGGTTTAATTAGCAAGGCAACTGGCAAAGTGTAAGAAAACCACCATAGGGAGTTCTGATTAATTGCCTAGACAGATTGTATGGGCCAAAGTGGAAAGAGTGGGTGCCTCTGTTGCCACGATTGCCTTGTGGCCCCCCAAAAATACAATCATTGCTTTCTTTGCAGGCTGTTGGTTAAAGCTACCCTACCCCTACCATAGCCTTTTAACCAAAGCACCTATTTGGAATTTACTCTATTGGCTTGAGTCCTATCTTCGATTTCCCAAGCTAGTTTGGGTTTAAGGTTATTGCGAAGAGTACATAAGATGTTATGTGTTGAAGCTTTGTTTAAAAGATAAATCTCTAGACAACTGATGTTTTTGTGTAGCACCAGGAAGCAAGAGTATACTCTTCCCACAAGGCACTGTACCTACTAGTTCATCCTGGAAGGTAGACTTTTCCATTGTTTTAAAAACCACCAAACCATCATAAAATTAGAGACAAAGTGGTGGGGAAGCCACTTGTATTAGAAACTTAAATACCAAGTCTATAAACATGTCTATAACCCTACTAATGATGAAGATAACTTCGGGCTGTGAGGGCTTTTGACCTTCTCCAATTCAATTTGAAGTTATGCTGAAACAAACTTTTTTTTAAGATTTATTTTATTTATTATATGTAAGTACACTGTAGCTGTCTTCAGACACACCAGAAGAGGGCGCCAGATCTCGTTACAGATGGTTGTGAGCCACCATGTGGATGCTGGGATTTGAACTTATCACCTTCGGAAGAGCAGTCGGGTGCTCTTACCCGCTGAGTCATCTCACCAGCCCCTGAAACAAACTTTTATCAGAATGAATGCAGTCTGATAAATTTGGCCATCATGTGCGTGCAATGACACAAATAACTTGAACAAAATAGCAAAAGAATTGTAGATATCTCAAAAGAGCTTAAGTCTCAGCTTTGTCTTTATCATTCGTTAGGTTTCTTTTTAATCCTTTGAGCAGGCTATGTTCCTAAAGTAGCCAACTACCCAAGGACAAGGACAGCAGCACAGGAGTTCGTGCTCTCAATACAAAGGACAGAAGCTCCGAGACACCTTTGCTTTCTTGAAGATCATGCTTAACTATGAATTAGTTGTGTATTTTCAATTTGACTCATTTGAATTTAAATTTCATCCCTCCTAAAAAAAAAAGAGTTAAAAACACAATAGGTTTTACAGAAAGATACACGTACACGTACTTTCTGTAGAAGAAATGTGGATATAGGTCAAAGTGAGGGGGCTTGGAGTTGAAAGGCTAAAGCTGACCCTTAGGCTATTGGAAGAAACAGGCTGAAAGAATTGCATCCTGGGACAAAACTACGTGAACAGGAAACATGTCAGAAGATCAAGAGCCCCTTCCCTAAGAAGATAAGGGTTGAGCTGTTAAAGGTCTGCTGAAAACCTTTCAGTCCCAAGGAAGTACTACAAATGTAGCTTAATGTCATAGAGTTCTCAAACTATTGGGGAAGATATTTTTTTAAAAATGTATTGATCAATTTCAAAACAAACAGGCACAGAAAGCATTCCAGACAGGCAAAGGGACTGAGGATAGATTTTTGCAGAAACCCTATAATTTAAGAAAAAAGGGTGGGGGTTGTTGCAAGGCAATGTAGCAGAGCATACTGGGCCACTGGGCAAGCAGACACAGGCAGACCTCTATTGGAGGCCAGCCTAGACTGCATAGCAAGTTCCAACTAGCCAAGGTTAGAGTAAGACCTTGTCTCAAAAATAAATAAATAAATAAATAAATAATATGAAACAGGATCAATACCAATTGTGGCCATCTCAGACCATGGCTGAAGGCTTGCCGCTTGATTTTCAGCATTTTGATCTAGCTAATGTGAAAAGTAAATTGTGAAGCAAATGCACAAACAGAATCACGAATCAGGGTCATTGGTCTCTCTTGGAAACTAACACACAAGGAAGAAAACAGTAGCCTCAGGCAAGAATATTTTGTCCCTTAACTTTGAACCTAACATTTCACCAACTGCTGTCTTAGGGCTGATCTCACTTCACCTACATTCCTGTAATTTTATTTTCCTTCTTGTCACACGCACATAGGCTTGCAGGGTGAAAAAAATGTCTTTTCTCTGGTGCTGAAGAAAAGAGGATATACCCATCAGCTAGACTATTAAAAGTATACATTAGACCCATTGGTTCCCCAGTCTCTTGCATCAAGTCCCATATCAGCTATTGGAGGAAAGAAAAAGTATCTTTTTTCAGACTGACCTTAAAGAATCCATTATCCTCATCCAAACAATCTGTCATTCATAGAAACATTAAAGGAAATACAAGTTAGGGGAAAAATGAGGGGAAAAAAAACAACTCCAAGGTCACAGCAAAATATTTATAAGTTAATGGATGACTAAAATAAACAAGTATTTGCTAAACATATGTTATATGGCTAATATCAAACTAGAGGTGATATAGATTTAAACACAGGGAGGAGAGGTGCCAGACCTTCTGCCATAATGTCATGTACATCTTCCTAGAGAAACTCTAGGTGTTTATTTGTTTTAAAAAATGCATACTATAGTTAAAGCAGTACTACAGAAAATATAGTTAAATAAGACTACTTAAATGCAAAACAACTTTGAAATCAGAGCAATAACCAAACAAACATTAAAAAAAAAAAAAACCCAATAGCTATCCTAATAAAAATACTGTGGTAATTAAACCTTCACGGACATTTGAATGCAGCAAAATCATCTGTGAAAAGTCTCCTCCCTGTTATCCGTCCCCTCTAGCATTGAGTTTTAGTAGGATATTAAATTGAACTCGAGAGTAGTCAGCTTTGTATAAACATAGAGTGAAAGGTCTTTCATCCGAGCTTCAATGAGTGCTCATAACTTTGCCATATTGTTTCATATGGTTGAAAACTTAAGGTTGAAGCCATTAAACCAGAAGATAGTTATGCTGAAAACAGCATTTTGTGCTGGATTCTTCACTTTAAAGTTTATAATTATGTCTTCTTGGATATGTGGAATTTAGCTTCCTCTTACTTGGAAGCTTAAAGTGCTCCAAAAATTCGTAAAGGAACCAATTGGACGTTCAGGTTATTTTGATGTCATTCTCCAGTTTACTGATTGTTGTGGATAGCCCGGGGGCTAATTATATTTGATGTTAAATCTGTTCTCCTGTGAGAGACTGTGAACAAGGAATGATTTGATGATTTCCTGTAAACCTGCCTCCCACCTTAATTTGTAAAATAAAGGAGAGCTGATGGTTGGGCAGATAAAAGGGAAGGTGATGCTGAAGGAAGGGAGAGGAAGGAGAAAATGAAAGAGGGAGCAGATGTAGAGGAGGAGGAAGAAGAAGAAAAGAGGAACAGAAGCACATGGCCTGGAGAAACAGCAAGTTCTAAGGGGTCTGTCTCATAAACTGGAAGATGGTAGTATAGCCGTAGATCTGCCCAATCTAGGCACACAGTATGTAATCATATTAACTGTGTTGTGTTTGCATTGCTGGGGCATTTTGGGGAGGAGATTTACTGCAACAACTGATAGCTAAAGTACTATTTATGGTACACAAAACTTTTTAAGCGAACAACTTTTTAAATATAGAAATCTCTGCAATCACTCAACCTAAAATCAACTTGAGAAAACAAACAAGAGAAGAGTGGCTTAAATGCAGTGTGGTAGCCCCCCACTTTTAATAAGAGCACTTCAGAGGTAGACTGAAGAAAATAAAGAGTTGAAGGGCAGCAGCAGCAACATAGTGAGTTCAAGATCAACCTAGGATACATGAGATAATGTGAGAGAGGAGGGGTGGAGAAAACGAGTGTATTGTGCTAGCTTCTTATATGTAAACTTGACCCAAGCTACAGAGAAAAAAACTCTATTGAGAAAATGACCCCACCAGATTAACCTATGGCCAAGCCTGTGGTACCTTTTCTTGATTAATGATTGCTATGGAAAGGTCTACCACTGTAAGAAAAGAAAATTAAATTTGAATTCAAAATCTGTGCTGGAAAGCCTGATGAGTTACAGGTGTAGGGCCATGCCTACACAAAAGCTGTTAAGTTGTTCCAGGAACTGGTTAGCTCGGCAGCTGATGGCCTCTTTGCTTTCTACTTCTTCCTTATATGGTTTGGTTTAAGATTAGCCAGATGCTCTACTACCCCAGATAAGCACACACTCCCACCCCCACCCCCACCTTTCAGAGTGCTGACACCTGCATGTACTGCTTGCTGATGAATAAGCTGCTGATGTTTAAATTGATTAATCATGTGCCAATTTCTACCCTTCTCCCGACCCTTCTTCTATATAAACCCCTAGCTTTCCAGCCTCATGGTAGATTCCTCTGTCCCCTGCTGGAGATATGTATCGCCCGAAGCTCCTTCAATAAACGGCCTCATGTGTTTTTGCATCAAGACAGTCTCTGGTGATTCCTTGGGTGTACACCATCCCGAGACTCGAGTGGGGGGAATCCCTCTGTGTCTTACACCACCACTAGGTTTGACATCCTGGATGCTATAAGAAAGCACACTGAGCTAGTCTTGGGGATCAAGCCAATAAGCAGTACTCCATCATGGCCTCTGCATCAACTCCTGCTTCCAGGTTCCTGCCCTGCCTGAGTTCCTACCATTTCCTGGACTGTGTCCTGAAAGTATAAGATGAAATAAAGCCTATCCTCTACTGGTTACTTATGAATATGTTGTTTCATCATACTGTTAGAAGCACTAAGTCGTACCCATACAGTATACTAAAGTCAAACAAAGACAAATTAGGCCTATAATAAAGTTTTCTATGAGTATTGCTCATGTTGGTGAAGTTGAATCAGAAATCAGACTTGGAAAAGCCAAGCAACGAAAGGAAGAAGGAGAAGACAAATCTGGAATAGCCTGGAAATAATGTTGACTGACGATATTTGAAGGCCAGATGCTGGAATAATAAAAACATGGGTGTTAAATAATACTGGGAAACATTTTCATTTCCATAGACTTTTCCTGGTATGCAAATAGATTTCAGTGTAAGACTCAGTGGTATTCACTGATAAGGATCTTTAGCAAGGAAGTTATAAAACTGATTTGAAAAATGGTGTTTCTTTTAGTAATAATTTCCTCTTTTAAATAAATAAATAGATAGATAAATAAATAAACAAATAAATAGATAAATAAATAGATAATAAAACGCTTCACAGAGCCCTAGAATATGCAGTAGCTCAAAATCAATCTGACCTATTTGGTTAGTTCTCTACTTGGCTTCTATACCGCCCCCTGAGGAAACCCTTTGAAGCACCTCTGCTCTGACTAAAGCGAGATAAAATCCTAAGGACTGGAACTGGAGCAGCCCCAGAGGAAATAGAAATGGCTCCAAGAACCTTTGACAGGGAACAAATCATTTTTTACCCCACACATTCTCTACAAGAAACAAGGGAACTGAATGGTGGATAAACACCAATTAGCAAAATACTGCCTCAAGGGAAAAAAAAAAAGACAAGAAGTAAACTGGGAGACTGGGAGACAACATTTCAACAGGCGTTTGTCATAGCAGGCAGAATCAGACAAAGGTACAGAAACTAAAGAAAGTAATTATAGTAGTTCAGGAGAACACAGAAGGCCCTATAGTCATCATGAAAAGTGTGTGTGTGTGTGTGTGTGTGTGTGTGTGTAAGTCAGTTAAAGGACAAGTTTTAGGAGTTGTTTTTTTCTGTTTCTAACATGAGAGTCAGGGATAGAATTCATGTCCTCTGCTTTGCCTACCAAATGCTATTATCCCTTTACCTCATATTGTATTCCTCTTGGTAAAGATTTATATATGACTCTTCCTCTCCCCCATTTATCTGTGCTGGAATCTGACCTAGGGTCTTGTACATTGAAGGTAAGCACTCTGCCACTCACATCCATCTCAAACTCAGCATGGAATTTGTTCCTTTGTTTGCTTTTTCTTTCATTGGAAATAGATTTTTTTTTCATTTTCTGATTACAGTTTTCCCTCCCTCTATTCTGCCCACTATTTCTCCACTTCCCATTCCATCCAGATCCATCTCATTTCTGTCTCTCATTAGATAAACAGGCATCTAAGTGACAATAATAAAATATAATAAGACAAAACAACAACAAACAAATAAGGAAGAGAGTCCAAAAAAAAGGCATAAGAAACATATAGACACAGAGACCCAATCATTTTGTACCCTCAAGAGACTTATAGAAACAAACCTGAAAGCCAAAATATATCCACCAAGGATCTATAGGGTAAAAAAAAATCCTAATTAAATAATTAAAATTTTAGAGAGAGAGTGGGGGAAACACTGACATGATATTATAAGACAAGGAACCATCAAACATGCCACTGAGTTCATTTTGTGTTGGCCATCTACTGCTGGTCATGTGACCTTCCCTTAAAAGTGGTAGTTTGTTTACCCAGTAAAAGTCCCTTGGTAAAAACTAATTTTTTCATTTTTAAGTAGTTATCAATTAGACATAGCTTTGGGGTTAGAGATGTGGTGAGGAATGTGTGTACATCTCCTCTCAGCTCTAGGACCTCATGAGGTGTAGATCTGCACAGATCATATGACTGCTGTCTCAGACTCTGTGACTTTTGTACAGAGATTCTTCTATGTTCAGGGGGCCTTGTTTTCTTTGTCACATTCATCCCTCCTGGCTTTTATACTTTGTGCACCTTTGCACAGTTCCCTGAGCCTGAATGGGAGAGATTAGATGGAAACTTCCCGTTTAGGGCAGCATGCTCCAAGGGCTCTTCCTCTCTGCACATGGTTCAGCTGTGTGTTCGTGCGTTTGTTCCCATCTGTTGCAGAAGTTAGCTTCTCTGATGATGGCTGAGCAAGGGACTGATCTAGGAGTATAACAGGATGACATTGGGAGTTATTTTATTGCTACTTTTCTTTAGCAAAACAGTAGTAATTTGATTTCCCCTACATACCTGGTCTATCTAGTCCCAAGTTCTTAGCCACTCAAGCAATGTTGAGTATGGGTTTCCATGGGGTCTGATGGGTAGGCCTTAAATCAAATCAGATCTTTGTTGGTTACTCTAACAAACATTGTGCCACTATTGTACCAGCCTATTTTGGAGGCCATTCACCTTTGTAGATTAAAGGATTTGTAACTGGGTTAGTGTTTACCTTTCGCCTTTGGTAGCTTGCAGCATAGTGCCTTCCAGTACCGTGAACATTATTAGTCTGTAGGGGTAAAGGCTCTAAGTAGACAGGGGGAGCTCAGCTTCTCTATGTTCAATGAGTTGTGTAGGTGGTGTCCACAGCTCAGCATGTGATATGCTGCTTTGTTTGGTTTTATTTGTTTTTTGAGACAGAATGTTGCTGTTTAGCCTGGATTTGCCTCAAACCTGCAATCATCCTACTTCAGTTGGAAACCTACCTCAGTGTAAACCCCCATGAACTTCTCCTCCTGGCTCCTTGATAATATCCTGAGAAACAGACACCAGGATATTTATGCTGTTGCTCCTCTGTATTTTATTTGATGTTTTATTGTTTCAAATAGATCTGTACCATTGGCCTTCTGCTGCCTTTAGAACAGAAAGGCTAAGAAGCCATTCCATCAGCATTAGCAGCTTGACTTCACACCCTGATATTCTATAAAGGCATACCTGCCTCTAAACTCTCTGAACCAAACCTGATTTGCATCAACATTTTCATTCTTTAATCCCTCGTCATTATGTTGCTTTACACAATAAAAATGCTTCTGATGCTTGGCTTCCATAATGGCCAGATTCAAAGGCTTACCAGCACTGAGCTTGACTCCAAAATCCTCAGAGGAATGTTTCCCCATTGCATTGCAGGCCTTAATGTGGGCCTATGGTGTGATATTCAGATCCATAGACAATCACTTTTCTTGTTGTAAACTAGTTCTGATTGTTTAGTGTCATGTAGAATTATAATCATATTTAATCTGGAATATTAGAATTTACACATGTGAGTTTAATTCAGTAATAGTATATAAATAAACTTTGAGAACTAGTCATTTCCATTGCGATGTGCTGAATAAAATGAATGATCTGAATGGGTCTAGTCAAGGAAACTTATAAGTATGTACAAAAGAAAGTTATAGGAACATGCAATAAGAAAAGAATTGAGAATTGGGCAGATTTTGTAAAGACACTGCATTTCTAAGTGTATGACCCCAAATTAACACTACCAACAGCATGTAGAAAAGAATATGGGCTGAATTACTTAGTCTTCTAGAGGTGCTGCCGTGAGAGATAACATGGAACCAAGTCAGCAAGGCCTGAAATGTCATCCTGAATTTTGAGTTTGTTCTGCATGTATGGAGTCAATAGGGAATCATGAATGATAGAAATGAATTCACATATATATGTTTAAGAAAATAAGAAAACAGGGCTGGGGATATAACCCAACACATCATACTGCTCTGGGTTCAAACCCCAGAATTAGATAAAAAACTAATGTGGTGAACATATCTGTAATCCCTGCACATAGGAAACAGTGTCAAGAGGATCAGAAGTTCAAGGCTGTCCTCAGCTACATAGAGAGTTAGAAACTAGCCTGGGCTATAATGAATTCCTATCCCCCCCCAAAAAAAAGTCAGAAACAGTGATGAGATAAGTTAGGATGTCACTTTCAAAAGTCATAATCTTTTGGGTGGGGGAAATGTGTTTATTAAAATTGAATATCATCCTTTAGAAACATTACCTATAGTAGATATCCAGAACTGTGAAGACTGTCAGGAGCTGGAAAGATTATCCAAGATAAAATCTACTACTAATAACTAACTGAAAAAAAAATGATAAAAGTTTCAATTACACATCTCTTATGCACACAAGGATTTGCCTAATGGAGCCCAGATAAAGAGAAAATGTATCTTAAGGAAGAAGAATCAATATATACAACCTATAAGCATCCAGAGCTTAACTTTATTGGTTAGTAGATAAACTGCTATATATATACTTATATTGCTGTAGTCCAAGGGACCAGAGACAGTTAGATAGTTTCACAATAGGCAAAAATATACCAAGCTCTGGGACAGTAGGAAAGAGAACAAAAGGTGAAAACAAATATTATTGATGTTTCTCAGAATATGGTGCCCTAATATAAGAAATGAAATGGATAAATTCTGAGATTTCAATTTCTGGGAATAGGAAGGGTGGAGACACCGGACTGGAAATCTCATAGGAGAAATACATTTGGAAAAATAACACAATGTCAAGGTTGTTTTTTTATTTTATTTTATTTTTTATTTTACATCCCAATTGCTGCCCCACCCCCTTCCCTTCTCACACAGTTCCTCTTCCCATCCCTGTAGCCCTTCTACTCTAAGAGGCTATGGAGCCCCCTGGGTATTCCCCTACCCTGACACATCAAGTTACTGCAGGATTAGGCACATCCTCTCCTACTGAGGCCAGACAAGGAAGCCCAGTTAGGGGAACTGAATCCATAGGCAGGCAACAGCTTTAGGGACAGTCCCAGATCAGTTGTTGGGGAGACACACATGAGGATCAAGTGCATATACAGAAAGAAGCAGCAACATTTCAGATACCTGCACAATAAAGTCATGGAAATTTTATTATTAATCAAACTTAGTGCTTTTGAAAATACTTTAGAAAGACAATATTTGGAGAAAAAAGTTAATAATTAGAATCATTAAAAATATTATTTGGAGCATGCCACAGTGGCACACACCTTTAATTCTGGCAGCCAGAAACCAGAGGCAGACAGGGCTCTGTGTGCTTAATGACAGCCTTGGCAATACCGTAAGAACCTGTCTCAAGTGGACAAAAGGAAAAGAAATATTAGTTGAAGTTATGGGAGTAGGTACAATCACCAAAGAATAGCATGCAATGGTTCTCAACCTTCCTAATGCTGTGACCCTTTAATACATTTCCTCATGCATTATTATTTCATTGCCATTTCATAACTGTAATTTAGCTACTATTATGAATCATATTATAAATATCTGGTTTTCTAATGGTCTTAGGTGACCGCAGTGAAAAGGTCATTCATCTCTCAAAGGGATTGTGACCAACAGGTTGAGAAGCACTGATGTAGAGGTCAATAAGAACAAAGAAAATAAGTCTCTAGGAAGCTGAATTTAAGTACAGATAGGAGAATAAATCTAATGAAAAAAATATTTCATTGTTTATTACTCATTGTAGAATCTGAGATTTTATTACTGAGTGAAGGAAAGATACCATGAAACAAGAATACAGATTGAAAGTCTAAGATGAGAAACGTTTTTGATTTTGGGGTGTGAAAGAGGAAACACACACACGCACACGCGTGCACACACACACACACACACACATGTGAACTGGAGTGTAATGGTAAGCAGAAATAATCCTAGACACCCCTGGGATAGAGATGCAGGGAAGCATGTGGGCAGAGTTCAAGCCCACCCCAAGATACATAATGAGGCCTTATCTAAAAAGCCAACAAACAAGCAACAACAAACCCCATTCACACAAGTGAGGTGGTATCCAAGCCAGTGCAAAGCAGAAGTTATTCATTAACTTAAAAGAAGAGAAGTGGTGGTGGCGGCGCACGACTTTAATCCCAGCACACAGGAGGTAGAGGCAGGCAGATTTCTGAGTTCGAGGCCAGCCTGGTCTACAAAGTGAGTTCCAGGACAGCCATTTCTACACAGAGAAACCCTGTCTCAAAAACCCAAACCAAAAAAAAAAAAAAAAAAAAAAAAAAAAAAAAAAAAAAAAAAAAAAAAAAAAAAAAAAAAAAAAAAAAAAAAAAAAAAAAAAAAAAAAAAAAAAAAAAAAAAAAAGAAGAAGAAGAAGAAGAAGAAGAAGAAGAAGAAGAAGAAGAGAAGTCACAGCAAACTTAGAAAAGAAGTGGCCTTGGGTAGCTTTAAAGACAGAAGCCAGTGAGCAGATTGTGGCTTCTTCAAAATAATGCATCATTGTTTTTATCTTTTTTCAGAACTTCAGTTGTGAAACTGTTTCAGAGGCAGTTCATTAGCCAAATAAGAAAATCTAATTTCTTTGCAGTCAAAGGATACTAATTCTTTTAGTCATCCTCTTTCCTTTTTTTCTCCCTTCCACCCTTTGCTCAGCATATGTTATTTTCTCTCTCTCTCTTTTTTTTTTTTCAGAGCTGAGGACCGAACCCAGGGCCTTGTGCTTACTTGGCAAGCATTCTACCACGGAGCTAAATCCCCAACCCCTTAACATATGTTATTATTCTACCCTTTTCTGCCAGGCCTAGTAGCCCTAAGCCACATTTTCTATTATACAATCGTCTGAGGTTGGCTTGTGAAGAGTCATACATAGGGAAAGGGGCTATATATCATATTAAAACATTCATTCAGGGAATCAAATTCTGGCTAGTACTTAGAACGTGTCAGAAGTACACAAGGGGCCCAAATTCCTAAGTGAAGAAGGTTTGTGGTTTATAAATTATATTAGCTTTAAGCCTGCTTTGATATGTTCCATTACATGACCCATTGAAACTTATACACAATGCTCATGAATAGATACACATGAGATAATTGTGTTAGCCATTCATTGGTGTGTAAAATACCTAAACAACAACAACAAAAAACTTTAGAAGGGAAAGATTATTCTGTATCACAGCTTTCGAAGTTTTAATTCACATCTAGCTGGGTCCAGTGATGAGCTGCTGAGGTGATGCTTAGAACATTATAAAGAAAACCCATCTATCTAATGTCCATCAGAAAATAGACAGACAGGATGGGGTCAGGGAGCAGATATCTCCTTCAAAGCAGAACTCCAGTAAACTACTTCCTCTAACCCATCTCCATCTCCTGTTCTATACAACTTCTTAATAGATCATCACATGATGAATACATCTATGGATTAAATCCACTGATGACATTAAAGCCCCCATGACCTTCCACAAAGGCTCACCTCTGACCATTGTTATACTGTGGACTAAGTCTTCACTACATGAGCCTTTGGGAGTCATATTCCAAAAAATAATAATCTTTTACTGTTGTACAAATCCAAATATGTTAATTTTCATGATGACAGAGAATATGACTATAAGAGTCCAAATTATTTTGCTTATTTAAGTAGATTACTTATCACTTTCTGAAGTTATTTTTCTCGTTGTCAGTTCTAACTTCTAGAAAACTGAACAGCCTGTATTTAGGCAGTGAGCTGCACACTGGAAATAGGTTCATGACCTTTATTTTAATTCTAGACAGCACATTCAGCTTATAACTTTTCAGTGACTCTGACTTTGAGGGCTATAGAACATCCAGAGGTTTTATCCTGTGGTCTAAGAGATGAAGATTCTTAGCCACACTAGCCACCTTTGTACATTAAGTATTCCACCAGAAAGAGACTATGTAACAAGCCACAGAAATAAGAAGTGGTTAATTGTGGGGCAATGGGCTATGCACAGACAGCCTGGTCTCCAGTGGAGCTTAGGTCTTGAACCCCAGTGGGACCCAGTGGGTGGTAATTTCCACCTACATGGGACAAAAGATCATGTCTCCTGAACTCCTGGATCCTGTCGGAGTTATGGTCTCCACAGCCCCCACAGTAAAGGTGTGTGGCTATCAGTCACAAAGAGAATGTCCCAAGCTTCTGGCATTCTGGTTAGACTCCTCCCCACAGTTACCTAGCAACAGCAAGATAGCCCAGGCCACTATAAGAGGGTCTGCTTGGGCCCACCTCTGTATCTCTAAGCTTTTACCTGTCTTATTCTCTAGCCTTCCTCCTCTCTCTCTCTTCCCCCTTCTCTCCACGTGGCTATGGCCGGCCTCTCCCTCTCTCTTTCTACCTTCTCTCTTTCCCCCTGGCTTTCTACAATAAAGCTCTAAAACCATAGACTGTCTCTGATCATGAAGGCCCACCATGCTTGAACAATGGGATAGGTTTTCTCCTAAGGAGCCATGTCTAACCTCCTGCCAGAAGGCCTTCCTGTGCTCCAGCTACGGACCTGACCAAGGACTCTCGCCTGTGTGGGAACCACCCAGCATCCCCCTCTCCCCCTGCCCTCTCTTCTTTTATCTCCTGGCAAAGTGCCGCCCAGGGGCCCCTATTCTGTTCTCAGCTCCTCCATCTTATCCAGCGTGGGATGTGGGAGACTGAGAACCTTGTACCTGGGGCTGCCCCTTGTCCACCACACGCCATGTGGGATGAGTGGCTTAACACAGCCAGATGCCCACCCAGGGCTGTGCAGAAAGTGTGCACAGTCCTTCCACGTCTGCCTGCCCAGAGCACCGGAACTCGGGCTGGACACAGGTTCTCTCCCACTTCCCTCTTTCCCACATACCCATGGCCCCGCAGTTAATAAGAGCATTGTTGACCTAGAACTATGGTTCTCAGGCTATGCTCCTCCCAACAAAAAGTATTAGCAATGCATTAAAATTTGTTAGAAATAATTCTCTTGTTAAATTTTATTTTAGGTATGTGGATGATTTGTCTGCATGTAAATCTGTGTACCATGAAAGTCAGAAGATGGTGTTAGATCCACTGAAACAAGAGTTACAGATAGTTGTGTACTGCCACATGAGTATTGAAAATCTAACCCAGATCCTCTTCAACAGAAAACAGTCATTGTGGTTAACTGTTGAGCCATAGCTCCAGCCCCAGAAATAAATTTTTCTGAAATATGGTTTCATGTACCACAGGCTGGCTTCAAACTCTCTATGTAGAAAAGGATGACCTTAAACACTTGATCCTACAGCCTCTACCTCCTAATTACTGGGATTATCAGTGCATGTATCACCATGCCTGAGTCTATGAGGCATTGGATGTCAAACAGGACTTCATGATACCAAACAAGCTACATCTTCTAGGTCTTATAAATAAAAGCTTAGCAGCAACTTAGACCCACTACATTTAAAGCTCTTCTGAAAAATCTGGGTTTTACTAAATATTCCAGATGATTTTGATGCACTGATATTTGAGAACTCTTTAAGGCATTAGTAAGTAAGTTAGAGAGCTAGAGAAAAGAACAGAAAGAAGAATAAATCACTAGCAGTGGAGATGTAATTGAAGTAACATGAAAACTACTATTGCCTTTTCAAAACAATTCTTACTTGCAGATATTTTTAAAGTACCAAATTGAACACTTAAGAGGCAGAAATAAGGTGAGTGGAATGGAAAGCCAGATGTTTAGTGAGGGCAAGATCATAGTCAGGGGTCTAGGAGATGAATCAAAAGCAAACCAACAGGAGCTCTCAGGAATGGAACAATGCACATTGGTAGACGATGGCCAAAGAAATGAATCTACTAGGGAGAACAAGCAGTTCCAAGCCTAGGAGCAGGGTCAAGGGCAAAAGATGAACATGTTCCCATTGTCCCAGCATTATCTGAGTGAGTGTTGAAAAGAAACAAGGCATTCAATGTAAACTCTGTTGTTTCTGTGGGGAGTACTGCCCACAAAACTCCCATTCCATCCACAGCATTTAACTGTACAGACTTTCCCACGCTAACAGAAAATGGAAATGGATTTATACGGGAATATGTCCCCTTAAATTGGACTCAGATGGTTTGCAAACAGCCCTTGTCAAAATTCACATATATTTTCTGAGAATCTTTCTGGTTATCATCAAAAAACAAAATCTGGGAAAGGATACTACTACCTAAGACTGGTAGAGACCCACATGTTTGCAGCCAAGGACCAGGAAACCTATATCACACTGTACTGTCTGGTTTGGTGGAGTGGTGGAAGGGCAAGGTAGTGGTCTATGGTGTCATTGGTGTCTAAGTATCAATTTGATTCCTCCATCTTGTATTCTTTTTGTTTTGTTTTGTTTTGTTTTGTTTTGCTTTTTATTTTTTTTTTGTTGTTTTTGTTTTTCGAGACAGGGTTTCTCTTTATAGCCCTGGCTGTCCTGGAACTCACTCTCTAGACCAGGCTGGCCTTGAACTCAGAAATCCTGCCTCTGCCTCCCAAGTGCTGGGATTAAAGGCATGATCCTCCATGCCTAGCTCCATCTTGTATTCTTGCCGAGGCCATTTCAGGTTTAATAAAAATATGATCTCCTTGATGGAAAATCCCGTGGGAAAATCATCTAACTTTCTTTTAGGAATCCAAGGTCAGGATATCCTAGCTTATTTATCTGAGCCTGTTTGTGCAGACCTCCTACAGTTTATCTAGACTTCTGTTAAATCACTTGCTTCTGTGAAGGCCCCCTACAGCTGCTGAGTGAGATGCCAAGACATTGATTTTGCCTTCAAAATCACTTGTACCCTTGAGAACACACCAATCCCTAAATACCTGGGTGTGGTTCCAGCCAGTTTGAATAGACTTTTAATTGTCTATAAAGTGTATCTGAGTGGTCATCTCTGGTAGGTTACCTGTGACAATACTGATAGCAAAAGCCTGAATTTCCATGAAGCAGGTAGCATCCTGCTAACCGAGAAAAGATCCAATTTGCCTGCATGTACCAAAGGTCTAACTTCCAAACAAAGAAGTAGTTTGTAGCCATATTCCCACTAGGACACAACTAACAAATAAGGATTCCCGGTTCTAGTATGTTCTACTGCCAGATGTCTCATTTGGGGCATATTGCACAAGCACATTTCTTACTCTGTGAAATGGTACCAATGTATTACATTAACTAGGGTCATATAATTTAGTATGTCAAAGAGTAGCTCAGATACTAAAATGTACTTAATACATTTCAACTATTATTTTGAGATTAGGCACATGCTATGATTTATTGTAGCCTTCTATCAATACCTAAGTAACTGATATGTACTATGCCTTTGTTTCCACACAAATAAATAAAATTGGGTTATAAAATGATGCAACTATTGTACTTTTTCTTAACTATAGAAATTGATCAATATATGCAAACTTTTACTAAAGTACTTGGCACATTACAAGCACACGCTGAATGTTTACTATGATTATTCTTCAAGAATATGTTTCATTTCCTAACCTGATTTTTATTTTCATTTTTAAAGTTTTCTCTTTAAGTTTTTTTCTTTTAATTTCAGATTTTTTCTTCTTCCTCCACTCCTTCAAATCCAATCCCTCAGTCTTATCCCCAGCCTTTCAGCAGCCTCCCTGGCCTGACAACTCCAATGGATCATACAGATCTTACCCTTCACACTTTCCTCTCCCAATTCATTACTTTACACCAGCCCATAATTCCAGCAGCCTCTGGGAACCCACAGGCTACCCCAGTGAGAGAAGCAAGTAGCTTAGCTATAGATCTTCATCACTCTTTCATCTTCTCCATATTCTATCCCATTGTCTCATTCCAAGCTCTGTAGCACACTACACGTTGTGGTTCTGGCTTCTCCTAATTCTCTTCTCCCATTCTCAGGGAACCAAGCAGATCCTGGTAGATTACCCTGCTTTCCTCCCTCCTATGAGAGACTCTCCAACCCCCAGACAATCCCCATTCCTAAGAATCAGCTTCTAATACTTAGACATATATTTTACCAGGAAACCCTGTGGCCACACCTAGCAAGATTCCAGAATACTTTCCTATCAGGCAAAACACAGTCCCACCGGGTGTGGTGGCACAAGCCTTTAATCCCAGCACTTGGGAGGCAGAGGCAGGCAGATTTCTGAGTTCGAGGCCAACCTGGTCTACAAAGTGATTTCCAGGACAGCCAGGGCTATACAGAGAAACCCTGTCTCGAAAAACCAAACCAAAACAAACCAAACCAAACCAAACCAAAACAAAACAAAACAAAACACAGTCCCAACACCCTCTTAGGAACCAGAGAGGGCAACAGAATCCAAGAGGGTGCAAAAACACATCCAACGAAGACAAGACCAGATATCAGCACGTAGAAATGCAACATTCCCCAAAACAGATGCCTAGTTATCAACATAAAAACACAATCAATAACACTCAAGACAACATGTTTTCAATAGAACCCAGCAACCTCACAATAATAGAACCTGACTACTACAACATAGCAAACGAATAAGACAAAGACTTTATTTTTGGTTTTTTTTGTTGTTTTTTTGTTTTTTGTTTTTTGTTTTTTTCAAGACAGGGTTTCTCTGTGTAGCCCTGGCTGTCCTGGAACTCACTTTGTAGACCAGGCTGGCCTCGAACTCAGAAATCCACTTGCCTCTGCCTCCCAAGCGCTGGGATTAAAGGTGTGCGCCACCACGCCCGGCTTGACAAAGACTTTAAACCAGCCCCCTTGACTATTATGGAGGTCCATAAAAAGGAAATGAATAGATGTTGAAAGGACCCCCGTAGGGAGACCTCCACTCAAGTCACGGGATATTGGCGAATCCCCCAAGAACTCACAGGAGACCAGGCTTGCTGCAAATCACATGAGGCTTTATTCG